>WMED01002050.1:0-25310 GCA_019650415.1 Pipa parva
AGAAACAATGGAATTAGCCTAGGGTTAGTTTACTTAGACAAAAGATGAGTTGCAAACCACAAAGAAGAAGAACAAATAATGCAGATCAGGAATTCAACTTCAAAGATATTTACCAGTTCTGTGTAGGAATAACAGCCTCTGAAAACCAAATGGGATTTGTTTGTTTGCCTAAATAATATCTATTCATTCTGTAATATATATATATATATATATATATACAGTATATGATTGATGTTTTATATCTGTAATGATATTTTAAGCACACTTGTTATAGCTCACATAAACTGTATTTATAAAGATAGAATTTGACTGTTGCAAGTGGGCGAAATTTATTAAACTCGGAAAAGCTCATTTTAAGGATAGGTTAATTTTACATTGAGAGATAGAATATCCCAAATAAAATCCAGAAAAACACATTGTATAAATGATATCAATTTATTTGTATTTGCAGTGAGAAACAAGTATTTCATCCCTCTGGCAAACAATACTTGGTGGCAAAATCCTTGTTGGCAACCACAGAAGTCAGATGTTTTTTGTAGTTGATGATGAGGTTTGTGCACAAGTCAGGAGGAATTCTGGTCCACTCCTCTTTGCAAATCATCTCTAAATCATTAAGATTTTGGAGCTGTCGCTTGGCAACTCAGAGCTTCAACTCCATCCATAAGTTTTTTATGGGATTAAGGTCTGGAGACTGGTTAGTGCACTCCATGACCTTAATGTGCTTCTTTTTGAGCCACTCCTTTGTTGCCTTGGCTATATGTTTTGGGTCATTGTCTTGCTGGAATACCCAGCCACGACCTATTTTCAATGTCCTGGCAGAGGGAAGGAGGTTGTCACACAGGATTTTATGGTAAATGGCTCAATCCATTCAACCATTGATGCAGTGAAGTAGTCCTGTGCCCTTAGCAGAAAAACACCCCCAAAACAATGTTTCCACCTCCTTGCTTGACAGTGGGGAAGGTGTTTTTTGGATCATAAGCAACATTTTTCTTCCTCAAAAAATGGCAAGTTGAGTTAATGCCAAAGAAGTCAGTTTTTTTCTTATCTGACCACAGAACCTTCTCCCAATCACTCACAGAATCATCCAGGTGTTCATTGTCAAACTTCAGACAGGCCTGCACATGTGCCTTATTGAGCAGGGGAACCTTGCAGGCACTGCAGGATTTTAAACACTTACTACATAATGTGTTACCAACAGTTTTCTTGGTGACTGTGGTCCCAGCTGCCTTGAGATCATTAACAAGTTCCCCTGTGTAGTTTTAGACTGATGTCTCCTTCTCACCCAGCGTCTTGCTTATGGTTTTGTAGCCTATTCCAGCTTTGTGCAGGTCTATGATCTTGCCCCTAACATCCTTAGAAATCTCTTTGGACTTATCCATGTTGTAGAGGTTAGAGTCTGACTGATTGAGTTTGTGGACAGGAGTCTTTTATAAAGGTAGTAAGTAACCTGGGTATACTTACAGCACAAACTGCCGCTCCAATCCCTTGGGCCGTCAAACAGCCGGGTGCTCAGGAAGTCTCGGACTCATCCATCACCATAATGATTTAGAACAAATATTGCGGCAGTTGTTTTTAAGATTTTATTTGTCTGCCCATGTGGTGAAATAAAGCTGTAAATTTTACCTTGAATTGGAGTGCCGGAAATATTTGTTCTAAATCTTTTATAAAGGTGACTAATTAAGACAGCTGTCTTTAATGCAGGTAACGAGTTGATTAGGAGCATCTAACTGCTCTCTAGGAGCCAGAACTCTTAATGGTTGGTAGGGGATCAAATACTTATTTCTCACTGCAAAATGCAAATAAATTTATATAATTTATTCAATGTGTTCTTCTGGATTTTATTTTGGATATTCTATCTCTCAATGTTAAAATTAACCTACCCTTAACATTATAAACTATTCATGTCCTTTTCAGTTGGCAAACATACAAAATCAGCAAGAGATCAAATAATTATTTCCTCCACTGTATGTTAGGAGCAGTGACTATACCTTTAACACCAACAATAGGCACCAGAGGTGTTTTGATCAACCGGGAACAGTTTATTTACGATACTAGAATACATGCAGCCTCACAGCATCTCATATCATATCACATAGCATCACTTGTACATAGTTACCCTCCCCTTGTAACAACAGCCAATATATTCAGTGACATTCAATTCACTATATCTAATTGAAGAAAGGGTGGGATACATTGGTGCTCTCCAATGCAGAGAGAATGTAGTCAATGTTAATGATTTCTGTTATAATGATGGCATACAGAAAAACAATCATACCAATCACATCCAACAGCGAGGCTTTTAACAACAGGGTGAAAATGGTTAGCCAATAATAATAGTGGTTGAATGCCATAGGCAGAAAACTTGTAATATATAACTTTTTCATCGAGTAATTTTATGCTTTCACTGTAATCATGGCAGTTTGCATTTTGGACATTCTAATGTTCTGATTGGCTGCGAGACCCCAGCAACTTCAAGTAATAATGACTGGGAAATTGAGAGCATCTCAGAAGGTCTAAATCTGCGCCGCTGTTATTCAACTGTGATTGCACTAAAACACTCAGTATTTCCAGCCTTCATGTGGACCTCAGTTTACAGATTATACTCTTCCTGCACTGAAGGTGTTAGTCCGTCTGAAATATAAGAGATATGAGCCATAGAGACAATCACAATTGTTTTTGTTCAGTGATTATAAGAGAAAAAGAAATGCTAAAGACTTACTGTATTTTACATTTTATTGGCTCCTTCTCATACCAGATCACAAAAGCATGAAAGCAGATGCATTAAATTTTAAAGCAAGTTAAGTGGTGGAAAATTAACTACACACTAGGCACCTTAAGATGGCCAATAGTCACGCTATTTCCCACTGCACCAGCTTTTTATTTTATTTACCTGCTTAACTTATTCTTTTGTCAAGAAAAATACAGGAAGAATAGAAAATACAAAATAGTTTTACTTCTGCAATATATCAAAAGTTTTGAATATAAATCTTTAAAGATAATCTCCTGTTCGAGAGCAATCTCTTTTTATTTTAAATAACACTTTATTCTACTCTGATCGCCACCGTCTAATTATTTCTGCAACATAGTATTTACTTATTTTCAGTTATTTCACATTTAAAATAATTCTATTTATCCAGATTTCAGTCTTCTTCTCATACTTTTCACCAAATAATCAAATTGAAATATAAAATCAGGAGTTTGATCAATATGTTTGAGAATTATGAAACACCGATCAGAATGAAGAGGGGGGGGGGCAGTGATTCTTAGAGAATGCGCCCCTACATGTTTATGGTTTTATTCAATTTCTCTTTCAGTGAGTTTTCCAACTTGTTGCTTTGTTGTTCAGGCAGATGTCTTGATCCCAAAAAGAACGACTGAAGAAGATGTAGGTGAGAGGAATGTAGAGTTTTGGTTAAAAAAAAAACAACACTAATTGAAATGAGTTGAAAATAAGTAAATAATAGCTGTAGCGCTAACTGAGGTGGCAAATGTTGATAAATTAACTGTTTAAGGAAATATATGTTTTAGAATTAGTAATATATGGTGTTTGTAGACCATTTTGTTTTTTTAAAGTGCATTCAAGATTTTTTTTGGAAAGTATTGAATTTTGCTATAAAAATAACAAATTTAAAAAATTAAAAAATATATGTTTACCATTTTTCTTTATTTTCAATGTTCCCGATTTCACTACATTTGATTAAATCATATTTTATGCACTATATTCCCTAGCTTTTGTAGTAATCAGGTTTCAGGTAAAAGTCTGCCTATTTAAACCTGACACTTTCATCGTAACTTTGCCTAAGCAAATCCTACTAGCTTGTACCGGTGAGATGTTTCTCTGCAAGACAGTTTTCACTTATGGCTGTACTCCTGTCACTTTTCTGTGTTCCTGCAACTTCCAGTATCAGTCTGCCATGTTCCTGTAATACCCAGCCCAGTTCTGACACTTTCCTGAGACTTCCAGTTTCACTCTTCCATGTCTCTGAGAATTCCAGTGTCAGTCTGCTGTGTTTCTGTGATACCCAGTTCTGCTTTTCCATGTTCCTGAGACTTACAGTTCACCTCAGCTTTATTTCTGCAATACCCAGCTCTGCTCTGCTGTTGTTCCTGTGACCCAATTCTAGTAACTCCCAAGATATGGAGTCTATAGTTCCCCTGGTCTTCACCAGTGACCCCAGAAAGGAGGTCTGGGCTTAGCCACAGAGTGATACCCAGGTCTCAGCCCCTACCACAGCTGGTCAGGACGTAGTGAAAACACATGAAGAAAGAGATGGTCACAAACAGGCAAGGGTCAAGGTACTGGTAAAAGGAACACAGAGTTCCAGGCTAGAGGTTGAGCAAACAGAGGTCAACAAGTCCAGGAAACAAAATCAAGGGTCATACACAAGTAAGAAACGAGAAACAAAATAGCCCCCAGGAACACTAACAGAGCCCTATAATCTGGCATGTCTGATTCTCTCCCTAAGCGAGCCGTCTTTCAGTGCAGGCCACGGACCCCACCTGACAGTTTTCTGATTGGATCCATGGCCTACACTGAAAGAGTGTTCACTTGCTGGGGAATGCTCCTTCCCCAATGCCAAGCGTATTGACGTCACTCCTCAGCACCTGCACTTCAGTGAAAGGAGCTGGTGAGTGACATCACATTTTCTGCACTTAGTGCCAAAAAGATTCACCACCACTTCCCTAGGTAACTATCCAATCACGAGTGGCATAGCAGAACTTGAAGGAAAGTGCAAGGCTTAAATATACTAAATATATACTAAATATACTGAATCCCTACATAAATAAAATGTCTAAGCAGTGCTACTAATTGCAGTTGGAAAAAGGGAACTAAAACCTTTCACAGAGAGAAAAGTTATTAGATCACCAGATAAAATATATAAAATTACCCAAGAATAAGTACCAAGCAAAGCAGTAACTATTTATTTTTCATTCTCATAAGCACAGAGTCTTCAGCTTGGATCTATTTAGGGAAGACGTGAATATAAATATGATGGAAAAAAAAGAATTTAAAATTCAGCACAAATTTCATACATATGCACACAGTACAATAAAATAATTCTGACCAGTATATATACAATTATTCATTTTTTTAGATTTGAATAATGGAAATGATAACCTCATACCCACACAGTATAATCATTTTGAGAACATGGTGCAGGCCTCGTCAATGTGTTGTGATTTTAGTGTATTTTTATGTATTGCTATATGCATATGGTGCTCTAAATAAGCAAGAAAGTAAAAATTAAAGATTTAACATCCCAGTGAAAATGTTCGGAAGTGTATTTATAATATGCGCTACTATACAACCCTCTGAGTCACGGAGAAATAAAATCTATAAATCAAAGATTCTTTAAGCTAATAGCAACATAAAGAGTTCCTTAATATAAAAAAAAATGACTAGAAAGGACAGTAAACAGTAAACAGACAACAGCAAATAAATGGATGAATTGATTGTCTTTTATATTTTCTCAAAGTCAACAAGTTGCCATTGTAAAAATCTGCCATCTTTAGGACTGCGTGGTTATCTAACTATGGTTAAACACCAGGAATAATGCAAGAAAAACAGAGCAAACTACGCTAAACACTTAAGACTGTAGGTTAATTCAGGAATGATCGAAGTACCCTTGCGAAGCTTCTCATCACTTCGCCGACACGGGTACGCGCTCACTGGATCCCTGCAAGCGGAGATCAGCGAACAATTTAAAGGTATTTCGGCTCACCACGCGACCACATGAGTTGCCTCACCGAGCCGAAGTACCTTTAAAGCATTCGCCAATCTCCACTTACAGAAGACCAGTGAGCGCGTACCCGTGTCGGTGAAGTGATGAGAAGCCTCGCAAGGTAACTTCGATCATTCCTGAATTACCCCCATGTGCTAAAAAAAGCTACTTTGGATCATTGACATGCTACATATATAAGAGACGAGTGCTCCTGTTTATTTTGTCTTTTGTCCATTGCCTAGTTTTGGGGTTTTTTTAGATTCTGATTTTCAAAAAGGTTTAGAATTTTTTTTTTAAATTGAAACCTACATTTAAATTTAAATTGGATATTCAAACTATTAAAATTTAATTAAGTTTCCTGAATAATCAGAGCAAAATTTTGAAAATGTAATGTGTTTTGCATTCAGTTTTTATTCACTTATTTTTTATCCAATGAAATTCATACCTGACCCTGCAATATCAGGTTTACGTGGATTGATATGAATTTTCATCTTGACTTTACTGTAAAAACTAGCAAGGCTGGCCCTGGCTCAAATGGCGCAAATGTCATGTTGGCGTCACACATGACCTCACAGATTTTGAGAGGCCAGCAGCACGATTCATCTGGAAATTCTAAGGACCTAATACCAGTACGATTTTGAACTGTTCAGCAATGCCCCAACTGCTTAGCAGCTCCATCATATTTGGTAGCACCATGTATGGCCGCACAGGTCACTTACCCCGAAGTCTGGCCCTGGTCACCAAGCTATTTAAAAACAAACTGATTGCTTAGATTTTGGTAATACCCTTTGTAAGCTTGTAATCATTCTCTAACTTAAAACTCTTGTCTTGGTATGTTAATATCATCTTTATTTATTTATCATAATCTCCACTGCTGCAGAAAATGTTGGATGTTTCTAAATAAAATAGATAAATTATAACAATGAAGATTTTTTCCCATGGGAAGATTTTGTTTATGTCCAGTCATTCCACAGACAAGAATTCCTTGCACCATTAGCAGTCATATGGATAAATATGCAAACTTCACTAATCAGTGTGGTCACCGTGACAAATTCAATTGTCAAACCTTTGAAACTCGTTTTTCAGCAGTTTGATGCTCTCGTTTGTTGATTCCAGGTAACTTCAGATACCCAAAGCAATTATTAAGTTTCATTTATTTTTGGATTCATTTAGCAGTTGTATGAGCTCTTTGTAAAAATAAAACAGATCACTGCTGTCTCACAGCTAGAGCCTAATTCCTATATCAAATGAATGGACAAATGAGCTTGCAGCAAAGAATAACACAAACACATACAAGACTTGTGATAACTTGTGATAATGATAACTTGCAGCACCTGTACTTGCTGGAATCTAATTCAACATATCACCTGTTAAAGCACCATTTATCACTAGGTATGATTTATTTGCAATATCACCTGCACACTAACTTAGTTATTCAAGCAGGCGTAGTTGCAACTTTACATAATTAAACCATTAACCTGAGAATAGTTCTAACTCACCTATTATCAGATTACTAACCATAGTCTCTGATTTTAGGATAAAATGCTTTTACTTTTAGAATTACCTTGTTTACAGTCTGCTACTTAGTATCTACAGTATCTACTGTACGTGCATAGTTAATGTGATTGGTCAAGCATCTCCCTGATTCAACTGGGGATCCCAACACTTTCTTCCTTCATCATGAAGCTGCTCTCTGATCTCAAAACAAACATATCTATGAAGCCCTAGGGAACACCTAGCTGAAGAGTAAATAAATAATAAATAATGTCAGGATTCATGAAAATTCAGCCACTATTTTGCTTATACTTATACACAGCAGAGAAAACACCAATAGCAATGAGGAATGTAGGATACCCTGAATGACTCTTTCCACTACCCTGTTATTTACTGGAATTTACCACTGTTGTTTTCGTCTTGTATAGGGAATCTATCGATGAATCTGTTATCTTGTTGCACCCCCAGTATTTCCCAGAAGCCAGATGATATCAATAAGCAGCCTGATTCCAGTCTATTTCATAGAATATATATTAATTTAATAATTTTAATATAAATGCATTGTGGCTCTAGGTAGAAGTAATATAATTTACTTGTTGAAACTTGTACATTTGTAACTTGTGTTTAAAAAGCATGTTGTGAGTAAAGATTCCTCAGAAGGGAGGAATTTATCTTTTTCTAACAAATAATCAAACAAGAATATATTATATTTAAAGCATATGAAAGTAGATTATAAAGATGTATTTATGGAAGAGATGCTTAGTAGAGTAAAATATTATCGGGAAGATAGTATAACAAGATGCTAAATTGCGAGGGTGGATTAGATTAAGCAATTCATGATATTTCCCATAGGATATATATTACAATAGCGTTCGAGAGGAAGACTGGAATGTTCTGCAGTTGGCCACCTCTGTGACAAAACAGTATAAATCCAGAACAAAATGTAGAAAGGTTATTAGCTTATTAAATCTCAGAAAAGAAAGTTAATTAAGGATGTAGCCACAAATAATAAGGTAGTTAATTTTCAAGATGGTTCTTTTGATTTAATTCCACGTCACCAAATATGTTCTTCTAAGCCTAGTGAACCAAATAAATATAAGTTATGAAGAAAGTAAATTAATCTTGCTGACCCTTTGTTTTGAGGTTTGCTAATAAGCATGACAAAAACAACATTCTGTGATTTGTTTGAACCAAATTCATACAAATTACAAAAGTACCATTGTTTTCAAGACAGATCATTCCCATGGAGCCAGACGAAAATGAATTAGGTAAAAAAATAAAAAAAATCAAAGCATTAAAGCCGTACACGGAAATATTAATTGCAAACGAAAGTAAAACGAACCCCACAGTGTTTTTTAATCGTATTAAATAAGTATTAAAAAGTTGTTTTTTTTTAAATGTTCTTTAAACGTCACAAGGGAGGAATTATGGAAACAGATAAGTAAAATAGCAACATTTTTTAACATTTTTTTGCCCATTGATTTTACAAATGAAATTGAAATGTTAAGCGAAATACAAAGGGATTAAAAATCTCTCTATCAAATGCACTTCATCTAACCCAGGATGAATGAAGTGCCTTCTTAAAAAGATTAGAATGGGCAAATCACCAGTTTCAGATGGCATACACCCAAAGTTCTAAGGAAATGAAGTAACATTATTGACAAACTAAAATGTTTATTATTTAAGGACTGTATATACTGTATATATATATATATATATATATATTTACCCAAAGAGTTAAAGGGATTTCTTTTATCTCCAATTGCCACAATATGCAAAACTGAGCTGTTTCCCGACCAACTCTTTTAGATGTATCGGATTATCCTGGTCACTATTATCAAATTGTGAGACACAGCTTTGTATTCAATTTCCCCATTTCTTTGATAACACCGAGGAGCATATTCATTAAACTGACAGTTGAAGTGAATTTGTGTCACTTTGCATCAAAAGGCTTTGGCAGATAATACTTGTTCACTAAGTGGTGGATTCCCTTGCAGAATAAGAGAACAGCATTGGACGCTATTTCATGCGTAGTGTGGCATAGTCAGTATCAGACACATAGTGATGTAAATTTGAATATATATTAGACCTATTGAATGAAATGACATCATCTTTACAATTTCCCATTAATTGTTTCAAGTGGATATTACATCCTTTTTTATGTCTCCATATTTCTAGTTGATATGGTCACCTGGAGCCCTGCCATCTACCCCAATCTTCACTGATGTGGCAAAGTCAGGCAGTGAATTCACAGCAGTATGCCTTGTCACATTCACCGCTTCCATGCACTAAGGCACTTGGTAAATAAGCAAAAGTAGCATATCCAGTAATGTGAAGAGCTCTGTAAGTGCATGACCGCCAACAGCTTCCTAATTCATCAGAAATTTACAGAGACGGATGAATAAGCAGAGATGGAGAAGTGGTGATTGGGCAAGAATTCGGACGACATTTTTGTGAATAAGCCCCTTGAATATTTTTGATTTATTCCACATGAAATGTAAAAAAAATTGTCCATTTATAGCAAATTGAAAAGTTCTGCAATACAGGGAAACTCTGACAAATCCCCCAGCAAATCAGAAATTACTAACTGTTTTACAAGTATTATTAAGCAGTCATCTTGCTGCGCGCTGTAGAATTTCTGCTCTTGTAGCTCACAATGCAAAAACTCCATTCCATACCCTTTGGGAAATTACATCTATTAATAAGTACAATTTTATCAATATTTTCTTAGCCCAATACAACAGATTGCTTTCAGGAACATTAATTTTGCTTCTTTGCCTGTCAAGATATGTGAGGAGATACATTTGTCAGAAGCATTAATAGTTTTGTATTGCAACGAACTAAGATTTCTACTTCTTCTTTTTCTTCATTTTTTCCCTTTAGCGCTGTAAAAAAAGAAAAAAAAAAGGATATATTTGCAATGCATTCTGCCCAGGAAAGATTAAGTCAAGCATGGCCGATGAACTGGTGTTTCTGTTGTGAAGACAGAAAAGATATGACTTACATTTGTGTATATAAAAGAGCCTTTAATGTGATAAATTCTTCTTTAGTAACATTATTTAAAAGGCAGCTCTGTGAGAGAATAAATGGCCCCTGAACTTGGAGATCTAGTTACAGTTATAATAGAATTGTATATTGAATAATCTGTAGCAAACTGTAAATAGTGCTGCGCACTCGTTACTATAACCTGGAAGGAAATTAAAAAGCACAGTTGACTTCTATGACCACTGAAAGGTCACAAGGCTGCTTTCTAATGTTGGGTACACAAACTGTGATTTGTCTGTATTCTGCTTACAATGGAACAAACAACTACACTGACCAATAAAGATTGGATTGATCCCAATGACTTGTTGAGAGCAGCTACTTCAGACATAAACTGGCTTATAATTTGTTCAGATAGTTTAAAAGCCTCTGGATATAGTCTATGTTCTTTACTCCTCTTGCAGCATCATGATCCTATTCTTGTTCATGCCTCCTCCTCAACATTGGAGTTTTTTTCTGTGTTCGCAGAAGCAGTTTATGAATGTGTAGAAGAAAGAAACTTGCAGATGTTGAAGAGGAAGAAGGAAGAATCACCCCTAGAAAAAGACGAACTTGGTTCTTCTTTAATATTGTCCCATTTACATTATGTAAGTGTTTGGACAAGTGTCAAGCTGCAAATAAGTATGTTTAATTTTATTTATAAAGCGCCACTAATTTAGGCAGTGCTGTACAATTCAACAATACAAATATAATATAGAGATGGGAAAAGTCCATTGTACAAAACAAGTGTAATTTTACAAGCATACTTAACTTTAAGTGCTAGGTTGTGGTTGACAAAAGGGATTGGAGGTCTCTGCCCCGTTGAGCTTACAATCTAAATGGGAGGAAGACTTACATGCACAGATAGAGGTGTAATAAGAGCTGTAACAATATGGTGAAACACTGGTCAATAAATACAAATACTAAGCATAGATAACTAAATAAGGATAAAATGAAATATATACATAAAATTCAGTGATGAATATCAGTACTGGTGCTCCATAAGGTGGGACTTCAGTTTGGTTTTAAAGGTACAGAGGGAATGTTCCTGGTGAAGATAAAGGGGTATAGAATTCCAGATGTGGGGGGCAGAGTGAATGGTCCTGGGGTAGATAAAGGGGTATAGAATTCCAGGTGTGGAGAGGCAGAGGGAATGTTCCTGGGCAAAATAAAGGGGTATAGAATTCCAGATGTGGGGGGCAGAGGGAATGTTCCTGGGATAGATAAAGGGGTATAGAATTCCAGGTGTGGAGAGGCAGAGGGAATGTTCCTGGGGAAAATAAAGGGGTATAGAATTCCAGATGTGTGGGGGTAGAGTGATTCTGCCTCCTTCCATCAGCCACTCTGCCCTGTCAGCGAGTAAATAATTGACATGGGATCATAGAATTTGTCCTCGAACATGTTCTAAAATATTATTACAGGGCTGCAAAAGATTTTCTGTGATCTAGTGACAAAAAAATGGAGTTAGCGAAAGCTTCTCTTCAGAGCTGATTCTGTCATTGCATCATGAGAAATGTAGGCATTAATCTACACATTTTTTGAAGTATGGTATTACTGCAGCAAATAGATTTAAAAGTATCACAAGAATAAATCATCACGTGGTGCACTACTACCCTCCTTTGGGGTAATTGTGTTATTTCTAAACAATCTACCGTATAATTAACAATGCTAAAGGATAAATACTGGCTTGTAAGTGTAGGGGTGATTCCTAAGGGGGGGGGATAATTTACTGTGTTTCTTTTGTCCAGCATTGCCTCCTGTTTCAAGTTACAGATGATCTTTTTTTCTTCAATTCCTGTATCACAATCCCCTTCATGTTCATCACAGAGGTGAGCAAGCTCTTAAGCAGTATTAGGTCAGAATACTGCATCTGCGCCTGCTCCGTCAGTGGTGTTAAAGAGGAAGAGAAAATTAAGGGGTTGTGATACAGGAACTGAAAAAGAAAATGAAGATTGTTTGTAACTTAATGCAGGAGGCAGCATTGGAGAAAAGAGTCGGTAGGTATATTAACCCACTTTAAAAATCAATCCTAGACTTGTGAGCCAGTAGTTGTACCTAAGCTAAAGACTGCTGGGTAATACAATGTCACAAGCATGAGGAAATATTAGAAAAGAGATTAGAGAAGTAACAACAGTGCTTTTCAAGTGCCAATCTGTTTCAAGGTGTAAATGTATTTTAGTATATTTTCAAAAAAACTGCCATGTTTATTACAACGGATACCCCCTACTGTAATTTATAAGGATATTTGGGGGGTTATTCACTAAGGTGCGGATTTGACTGTCACAAATAGCGGATTCCCATAGCAAATCCGCTACAATTTTCCCATTGTAAAGTCGTGACAATTTTCCCATAATAAAGTTGCTACTGCGACAATATTCTCATTATAAGGATGAGACTGTGACAGTAGCAGCCTATTGCAACTGTCTTTATCTGGCGAATTCACACCTATACGCAACAATTCGGACTCTAGTGAATAACCCCCTGAGCGTTAGTTTGGAGTTAGTTTCATGGCCTTGTAGAAAATGAGAGAAAATCACAGTATCTTTTCTATTATTGAAAATAAATCATTTTCCATTATACTGTAACTACTGGTTACATGAATAAGCCCCCCCAGATTTCTTTCGCCATAGCTGGGAATCATTTTCAGAACGAACACTTAATTTCATTAAAGTTCCCAAATGGAAAATTATAATGAAATTTAAAAAAGCAACATCAAAATATGTCTTCAACAATATGCTATTTCTTCTTAATGAGCACTCCCTTGTACAATGATAGGAGATAATGCCTTACATATTATTTATTACAAAGCACTTTTTTTTTTTTTAATATCATCGATAATGAAGTCAATCTAACGATGTCATTTTAAACCTTTAGCAGAATTTAGTGATACATTGAAACCGGAAAGACCTGTCATATTGTTACAGCAATGTTTGGGATCTTCTACAGATCAAGATTAGATTGAATAATTTGTCTTCTTTACAGCGTCTGTTTTTAATGATTACAAAGATGCTTCTTTATGGCTCCAGATATTATCCAGCGAAATGCAACATTAGACCGGTTCGAGTGGGTGGAAATGTGTAATGGGGTTATTTAATGGGTGTTACCTTTGTTTAGAAGCAAATGTAGAAGCAAGATGTCACCAAGAAGTAAATGGAGCTCTGATTATTGGATGATAAATTAAAGGAGGCGTAATAATCCATATACTTTAAGAAAGCTGGAAAAAAATGGAGGCAAATACACAGACTCGGCCTCTACCATTAAGTGAGGACAACTGGTTGTCTGAGACCCTACATTGTCTATTGACATATATTATTGTTATTATACAAAATTGGGCATAAAGGGAATTTGTCTTCTTGTCCATATATGGGAATGAGTGCTACCTCCCATGAGTTGTCTATAAATATCAAACATTACTTCTCTTTAAGGTCAAGATGTTGACATTTGTAGCTGTCATGGCATCAGTAGCCATTACAAGGCACAGGACTAATATCCTGTTTCTGAATAATGACGATTGGTCAAAACCAAAAGTGGAAAACATTCAAAACCAGAAAATGGAATAAGAATATAATAATAATGAAATGAAACAGGTCAACAAGTGCGAGAAGAAAAAATATGCAAGAGATATTAGGGGTAGCTGCGTATTCACAAAGTTTTGTAATATTTAAATATCATGAGCATTTGAGAAGGAACTCATCTCCTCTAAATCACCATTTGCTGGAATTTAAATATATTTTTCTTTGAGTCCTTTAATAGACTTTCTACACCTAATTTTGAAGCATGCTGTGCATGCAAGAAGCACCCTATGGACACCAATTAGACATTCCATCGGTCTAAGGTGCATTCTGGGAATGTTTTAATGGTATAATTTTCTTAGTGTTTGGAATTAGGGAGCTAATGGCAGGGCTCCTATTGTCCGAGAGACTGCACCACACAATGCAAGAGACAGCTACTGACTCAGTCGCATGAACTCCTGTTTAGTAATAGAGAATTGAATTGTAACAATCAAAAGTGATGAGAATTCACTTTGACAGTCAAATTCTCACTTTGACGAATAAGACCCTGTGTGTTTGTTTGTACCAGTCCATCAATGGCTTGTGGAATGGCACTAATCTAAAGAGATTAGACATGCCTCTATGTCTATCACTGTCAAAATGAGATAAACATTTTCTATTTTTATGATTAACTTAACAAAGTGTGTGAGATGATTCCTCTGCAGGTTATGCCATTAATATTCTTGGCGTTTTAACAAAGCAGTCTCAAGGAATCATGGGTAACAAATATCCTAAAAAAGTGGCAATTTTCAAGATCTGTTTCTACAATATATGATATTTTCTATCCATTCTCATAAACATGTGCAGTACCCTTTAACCGTGAATTCATAAACACAGTCATGAAGAGACACAAACTCTTTATTATCACGGTCATTGTCAGAAAGAAGCAAATGTAAGAAGAAAGTACAATATCTGCAGACAAATTTTATACAGAGATAAGATCTAAATCAGCGCATGTCCTTAAGGTCTAATTACAGATACAGTCTGTAGATAAAATAAATGAGATATTTTTGCTGCAACACCTTTCACACGTAAGTAGGAATAAATAGGAATTCCAAAAAAAAAGATAATTATTTCATTTAAATACTTCAAACTTCTACTGAACTCCTGTACAGAGTATGACGGAAACTATGATGGAAATAATTATGTGCAGAAAAGATGGTGGCGATGGGATCTGATGATGTTTGACTGAATGGTGCTGCAGTGGAATGCTGTGTAGAGAGGACACATTCATCAAAAGATGAACCACTAGTAGAAGGGAGCTATAATAATGAAAGTCAATCCCTCTGCTGTAGACTGTTTACAACAAATCACTTATTATTTGTTATGGGTTCCAAACATAGGGGCATATATACCAATGTACAATAACAGGGACATATAGTTTCATTACTACCCTTACAATTAATGCAATTTATCCTTGCAACATGCTCAGTGGCGGATGCTGGTCTTTCAAAGAGGGGAAGCTCACTTTATTATACCAGGACAGCTGAAAAGACCTGTTACTTTTCCCCACCTTTTGCACCAAATGAATCTGAGGAGTTGATCTGCTGTTTAACTCTAAACAAGACTATCAAATGGCTTTACCAAAATCCTGTCCACAACATTCACACTGTCTGACATTATGTGCAGCTTGTTACTCAAAACAGAAAAAAAAAGGTTTTTACAAATCAGAATGAAAGATTGCTGATTCGCTCATATCACTGTCAATCAAAAAGGGATTCATCCTCAGATAGATCATCCAATCAGCATGCAGAAACTGAGCTTCCAGGCCAGCCAACTGCCCCATAGACTCCCAGAGAAGCTGAGAGTCTGATGGGAGGATCAAAGCCCAGCATTTATCCAATGACTCATCTTGTTTCAATCAGTATGCAGAAGCTAAGCTTCCAGGCCAGCCCACTGCCCCATAGACCCCCAGTGAAGCTGAGAGTCTGAAGGGAGGGACAAAGCCCAGCATTTATCCAATTACTCATCTTGTTTCAATCAGCATGCAGAGGCTGAGCTTCCAGGCCAGCCCACTGCCTCATAGACCCCCAGTGAAGCTGAGCGTCCAAAGGGAGGGACAAAGACCAGCATTTATCCAATGACTCATCTTGTTTCACTGGACTTTTGCTTTGCTATTGAAGTCTGTGGAAATTCAGAGTCCACACTGTTTAAAGCACTGTGAAGCTGCAGGAATGGGTGAGAGGAAATGACATGTACATACTGTACTGTTGTCTATATTTGATCACTTATTTATTTTGTCATTTTAGGGGAAGCTGAGCTTCCCTTGCAGTCTTAGAGCATCCACCCCTGAACATGCTATACCATTTGCATTTCTGTTCATTTTTTATCTGGCGGGGTCCTTTAATTAAAGGTAAAATCAGTAATGCAAAGGGTAACGATATCACCTGATAAAAACTGCAAGTCCTCTTTCAACAACAGTAGAGTGGAGCTGAAAAATGATAGTGTACCTTTATCATACCTTAATAAATTTACCCCACTATAGACTGAGGACCTCATTGACTAAAGGATGAATTCACTTGGCTACAGTTCAAGTCGAGTTGCCAAAATAGTCACAAGTTCATTTCTGATTATTGATGAAGTAGCAACTATTCTTGTCAAAGTGGACAGACAAGATCGCTGTCAGATGCAGTGTGGTGTGGCCAGTTGGATAGATGTAGAATGCGGAGCCCAGCCATCAGACCCCCTAATTCACCAGTCTGAAGTGGCAAAGTCAAACAGGTGGATTCGGAGCTCTTCACCTTGTCACATTCACTCCTTCGACAGACTCTTCCACTAAGTCAATAGTAGAAGTACCTGTGCACGTACATGTAAAGTGATGCGAAGTGTGAAGTGCCTCATAAGATCGCGACTATCGCATTAGCTCAAATTGGTTGTATATTTGCCACATCGCGGAGTTTGCTCAGTAAATTAACATGGGAAAGTGGTGAATAGATGTGAATTCAGAGCTATACTCGAATATTCGGCCTCTAATCAATGAGGCCCTGAATGTTACCTGTTCCTAAACCCATTCCAGTCTTAGCAAAATGCAAACCTTCTGGACCTTAAATGCCGTATTTTACCTACCTAGAATCCCCAGCATACCTCATTGCCCTAAAGGAAATCTTGTAATCTCTGTTTTTTTGCATGTCTGCAAATGCTAATAACATTTTATACGGCTTTTATCAGGCTTAGAGCTGGCAGAGCTAATGGGATCTGCAGATAGTTTGGTACTGTAAGCCATTAGCTTTATACTATTATCCAAGTATGTTTTTATTTCTTGTTAAATCAGGAACAGACTGTTCTCTGATTCAAATAGTTCCTATATTAATATTACACATATAACTTCTCTCTATCCTTACCATCCGTCTTCCATATAATAGTCCGCAGATTCCTGTGGAATTGGAAGGCAATTATTAAATCGTGACTGAATGGACTCGGAATGAACGCATTAAATGTAGAATACCAAATTAAACGAATGTGTATTGAATAACCAGAAAAATTAAACAAAAATAAATAAATAAAAATGAAATGTTAATAGACAAAAAGTGGGGATAGGATAATGGGTCAGGTTTCAGAATGTTTTGTCTTTCAAAGCTTAGCGAATCGTTTTGCCAATCTCTAATGTGGTTATTCTTAAAAGTGGAAATTCTGATTCGTTTTGCATTGACTTTGTTTATGCCAGTTGCGGTTGCAGCCATCTATTATCTGTTAAACAAACCCTTGGCCTAATCCTACTGTTTCCCATGAAACATCAACTTAATACATATTCATTGATTTTCCCAGAATGCCCAGTTTAGCCTAAACTAGCAGAGAGAAAGAAAGACACACACGAAAAAAAATATTAGATATTCAGCTTCACAGATGATTGTTTTAGTACATAGGAGTATCTGCCATATCAATCCAAATAACAGTTTTTCTATTTTCATGTGTTACTGGTCCTTATAAAATATATCTCGACTTTCCTGAATGGTGCCTGACATGATACCTCCTTGGTGTAAATGGGTTGTTATGAAATGACAGAACCCTTTAATGCTTTGTTAACATCACACATTAGAATGGTCAGATGAACCTTTCTTCTAACAAGATGCAGACATAAATAAGAATGAGGATTTCCTCCTTCTGAGGACTAACCCTAGTGACTCTTGCTGGGCCATCTGCTGCCACTCTACCCTTTCTTTATAGGCATGTGCTACTGCTGCTCTTCTTTCCTCCTGTATTGAGTCTATCTCTGATTGCATAAGTTTGTGATTGCAGCCATGTTTTATCTTTTAAGTAACCCTCTCCTAGTCCTAATGTTTAACATGGAAATTTAGAAAATACATATTTATGAAGTGTTCCAGAAAGTCCAATACCATTGCTGGGTCACATGACCACACATGACTCTGTCATGTGAGCAAAATCCAAGTCAAGCTGAGTCAACAATTTTGACCTGGATAAAAATCAGCCCTACAAATATTAGCATGCACAACTGAATAGTGGTATGATGGAAAGGATTCTTCCAGAAGACTTTTTTCCTTGACTTGATACAGTTCCTTAGTCATTCACTGGCTAGATAAAAACCTACCCCACTAAGCACTGAGGAATTATATTTCCCATTTAATTCTAGCTGGCCATAAACCTTTAAGGATCCTCAGAGTTAGGGGGTTATTCACTAAAGTTCGAATTGTTGAGGATAGGTGCAAATTTGTCAGATAAAGACTGTCGCAATAGGCTGCTACGGTTGCAGTCACGTCTTTATAATGAGAATATTGTCTCAGTCCCATCTTTATAATGAGAATATTGTCGCAGTCGCGACTTTATATATGAAAATTGTCACAATCTTAACTTTAAAAAATTGTCGCAGATTTGCTATGGGAATCCGCTGTTTGAGAATTCAACAGTCGAATTCTCACCTTAGTGAATAACCCCCTTTAGTGCTGAAACTCTCATTGATATTCTGTGAGTCACAGAGCGATAATTGGCCTTATTTTAAGAATGAATTATACTCAGCTGTTATGATTTACAAAGTCATATTACGCAAAACATCCTAACAATGGTGGGGGAAGTCCCTAGCAAATGGTTAGGTAACTCACTAATTATTAAGGGATATAGGGACTACATCTGCACAGGGAAATATTTTTATATATACTGTATATTGTATATTTCCTTTTTGTCAAATAAAAACATTCATGCCTTGCTTTTCAACTTAACTACATTTCATAACAAAGAATTAGCCTTATAATTCCCTATGCTTTTATGAATAAAAAAGTGGAATGTTATTAAATGGGAGTATTGGGTAATGATAGTCTGTTTTAAATATGGCTTTCCAGAGCAAATCAAGATATGTTTCTTTAAGTCTGTCCTCCAAGACATTCTCATTTTTTCTCGTTTACTAGTTTACACATCAAGCTTAGTCTGCACACTCAGTAATAGGAATCTGAGAGCGACATTAGCGAAAAAACATTTACGTAATGAAGAAAGGTGGGTTTGCAAAAGACTGCACACTAATAGCCAGGATCCATCTGTGTTAAGCTAATAAGAATGGGACAGAGGCAGAGGTAGGAATGGCTTGACGGTGATGAATTGCCTTCTGCATATTTATCTTCAGTGTTCTTCTTTCAATGCATCAAAATATTCAGCTTATTGTACAGATTTTTATCTGATATATTCACCTGTGCTAGAGTTGGAGAAGCAATCCCGTCAAACCAAGTGAGCTTGTGTAAACTGTCACGGGGTAGGGATATTTCTATAAAACAAAATAAACAATAATTGTGACATAATTGTTTATTCGCTTCTTCAAATCACATCTAAAGAAAAACAGGTTTGTTACCGGGATACGTTCAGAGCAATTAAAGTTTATCAAATGCTACAATTAAGCTGTGTAGTATGTTGTTGGATTATTATATTAATCATAATATGATTCATAATCATAATATAAGGGAGTCTTCAGAAAGATTCACTTCTGAATTGTGCTGAACCGGAAGTTATGAAAGGGGAGTGTGCGCTCAGCAAGGATGCCTTGGTGCAAAATTTCGGACATTATCATGGCTTGGTCCTAGTGTGGTCACTACTACTGTAGCCTTGGAAGTTATACACCTGTTGGGTGAAAAGATTGGGGCACTAAAATAAGTCATTAGTATTGTTCCAAATACTCAGAGTTTGCTTCTATTACCCTACTAGTCCAGGATACTTTATTTTATAATTAATACTTGGGTGTTAACGAGAGGGATGTTTGCACCACCTGAGAGTTGACTACTTTCTATTGACTCTTTAGGCCTGACTAAAGTGTGAATTCACCTCACTGTTATTCAAGTCACATCACCAAAATAGTCACAAATAGACTTCTCGCTGTTGACTAAGTGGCCAATGCACTTGTTGAAGCGGTGGACGCTATCACATGCATAGTGTGGTGTAGTCAGTCAGATAGAAGTAGGATGAGAAGTCATGCAGAGTGAGGTAAATTCCACAAGTGAAGGGCAGTGACTGTAGATAGGTGGATGTGCACTGGGCAGAGGCATGTGGGCAGGTGAGCAAGTAGTTATGCTAGACTTTCTGTGTCTTCCTGCTCTGCAACTCTTAAAAACTAGGCTAGTTGTGACTCAAGGTAGACAAAAATGTGATTGTTGGACAAATTGGTGCAGGACAACATACAAACTAATTAGATAATGTATAAATAAAAGCTTCATAGAGAAAAAGATAATGTTGAAGCTGGTTGATTTATAACAGAGCACTGATAAACTCCAGCTCCAGGAAATGTGTGTGATATAACTGCTAAACACGTGAAGAAAAAGCTGTCTGACTGCTATTGGTTAAGCAGTGTGCTGACCTTTTGGCCTTATTAGCCATGCTTTGTTTACATTCCTGGAATGCAGGAGATTAGAGTCTGGGAGTTGGGAAAGATAAATTACACATTAGGCAAAAATATCTGGGGGTGGATACCTTTCATGGAAAACTGGCCAGTACATGTCACACACACATTTCCTGGTGAGGGAGATTTCTAGTGCTGTTTCATCTGAAGAAAGATAATATATTACACATCTACTGGGGAGAAATGCTTCTCACTAAGGTATAGTACTGCATATATAAAGATGTAATCTGACTATATTGTAGTTCCTCTTTAATATAGGTCTTGTCAGAGAAATCAAAATTATCTTATATTATGCCCTTCTGTCTAGTGAGACTCACTCCTGGACAACTCTTTCCTGGTAACTTTAAAGTCATGTTCCCAATGTTGTATAGGGTCTTCAATGCTTTAGAAAGATTGTCTAATGCATTGGTACAGTTGCTGTATACCCACCAAGATTTCCTTACTGTAGGCCATCAATGATTATTTGTTTCATTGACTACAGAAAGCAAAAGAACCAAACCTTCTTCCCAGCCTTTGAGAGAGAGATCTCTATGATAATCTAAAATAATAGAAAACTAATGAATGTTCTTAGAAATCACATAGAACTTTGAATCAAGATCAATATTTCTGTTAGAGAGGCATACAAAAAAAAATAACTTGGGAAAATTACCTTGCTAATTTGTTCACTGAAATTCAAATTCCTTAACCCTTTTTTACCAGTTAAATTATCTGCGTAGCTGGGAGTAAGGTACTAGTCTAACGTTCAAGAGGAAACTCTTTCTAGATCAGCTGTTTTCTGCTTGTATTTATTGTACCATGTAAGACCGACAAATTTACAGTATCCTAGTATTGCTTGTGAACTCGCTCTCTCTGGAATTTCCAGTGCTTCCTTTTTATACGACCAACTTTCTTATTTCCAAAATATTTTCTTGATCCCAAATAGATCGATCTCCAACTATGCGTTTAGAGATTCTGAAAAAGTTGACAAAAGTTAATGAAGTTATGAAGTCCATGTTTTCCTAATCCATATCTCAGCTCATAACAACTGTAGACGTTTATCTGCCGCCCCAAGGAAATATTACAGGAAAGTCCTGTCACAATGTCACTGCATTATAAAGTTTTCTTTGATGGCATACCTAGCTTCAGATCCATAATCCAGTTATAGACTGTTCCTTGGAACATATATCTTGGCAGAGCTCCTATTGCCAATACCATGATCATACAGGTATATTGTCTCCCTCATTACTGTAACCCTCTCACACTGTAGTCTTTACTGCTTATTAATTTGTCTCACTCACTGATCCTGCTACTTCACATTTCTCTCTGTTCTATATATCACTGCCATTATCAGTTTATTTTCCTTTCCTACAGAAATGGAAGAATAATTGAATGTATGTATAATTTTATTTATAAAGCACCACAAATTTACACAGCGCTGTACAATTCAGCAATACAAGTAGCATAAAGACAAGGGAAAAGTGCAAAAAACAATACAAGTATAATATCACAAGGATACATCAAAATAAGTGCTAGGTTGTGATTGACACAAGAGGTTGGAGGACCCTGCCCCATAGAGCTTGCAATCTAATTGATGATTTTGTGGATCTACTTAAGGCCACAAAAGACCCACATATTGGTGCTGCTCATTCTAGATTAGCAAAACAATTCTCTGATAGTTTACTGGATTGCTATTTCTCTAAACACCTGTTAGATTTCCAAATTTTAAGGTGAAATAGATTGGGTTAATTTTACTAACTTTCCCTCTAACTTGTTCTTGTTATAGACTATTGTAGTAATCTCACTTCCGTGGACTTTCTGCCTTTGTACGTTAGGATTTTTAACATGCCTTTCACTTGCTGCCTTACAACTGAATCTGTATAATGCTTCTGAATTATTGAATGCCTCTCGAATTCATTGTTCTTCCTTAATGGTTGACTTCTCTTGGAAAGTACATATGCTTATCTTAGCACTTACATCATGGTCTTTATTCAGTTGTGACTTTCCATGAAGTTTTTTGCCTACGTTAGCAACAAAAAGGTAGAAACTGCTCAACTACATAAACAAATTGCTGTCATACATAAGAAACAAGTTTGAAATATGAGTCGAAGATTTTGAACCAATGTCTTCAAACATTCAAAGACCACAGCATAGATTCCATTGAAATGCAGATCCCATTATAAATTAATGAAATGTATCCACTAAATCTGATAGTTCATGAACTTGGAGGACAGCATTTCCAAATTACTGTTTTAGAACTGCTCGGACATTTTTTTTATATCAAATAGTAAAATCTAACTGGAGCAGCTAAAATGTATCACACTTTTAAATAGAATTACTGAAAGCATTTAGTGTGGGTGCGCTGTCTTCAAAGTGAACCAGGAGGCTTTGTCTTGTTAGCACTTCTCATTGAATAAATTAGAAAAAATATAGATTCATGAACAATTAGGCTATATTGGACCAACAAATGATCATGACTATAGCATATACAGTACAGGTAGACAAAAATCAGGGCTTCTCTTTAAAATAAAATACCATTTTATAGTGTTTCCATCACAACACAATACAATGATAAAATACAATAGAAATGAAGCAATCAATGCAAAAAATGGTTAGTATTGCCACTAATTAGCTTGATCCCATCATTTCATTTTTCATAATACAAGAGCCCATTATCAAATAAAATTTTACAAACTAATCTAAGAAAAATCTAAAGTTTCCAAACAGGTGTTTTTTTTTTCTAGCAAAGTTTTGATTAAATCAGTAATCTCAGTGTTTTTAAGGACATTCTGAATATGTGCAATTTAAATTTGTGAATGACAGAAATCTGCAAATGAAAGGTTTCAAATACTGTGCCAGGAAGACATTTAGAAAGTACAGCTGTCAATGCCCATGGGATTTTAGGAAGGGGCAACTACAGGGCATAATCCGTCTTATTTATATTTTAAAAGATATTTAGGTTAAGTTGGCAGGCTATAAATGCCAAATAGTAGTGAGAAAATTCTTTCAACAATACATTTTGTGAATACTCATTTTGACAACCTAGTCTGTTATTGTCAGACAAATATTTATTTTTGAAGCAAGGCCAAATGAATGAACAGACAACACAGGCAAAGTGTGGCCTTTCACCCATCATTGCCCCAAGCAGATATTGTTTTTCTTCAGGCTCCGATGATGACATCACCTTGTCCACTATTTCTCATTAAACATCTGCGAGAAGAGAAGTCAGTCTGGGGAAGTATAAAAAGATGTAATGGTTCTAAATGGTCTAGTAAACCATATAAACCAATCAACAGTTAGCATTTACTGATTACTAGACCCCAGTGAAGGAATCTCTTGATACTTTGTTTGTCATTTAAAGGTACACAACAACATATCCTCTTTTTCCAAACCAGTAGCTTAAACTAGCTTGTGGCTCTACAAAACAAATTGTAAAAGTTCCTGTGCACCATACTATGCTAACTGCCTGGTTAACTTTGGAAACTTACCCATTGAATCCATGTGGTTCAATTTGATAATAATCCATATTTCCAGGAGTTATTATAGTGTGTATTTAAAAGCATTGCAGTAAAACACAAACAGGAAGTATTCCTTTCAACGTCGAAATGCGCAGATAATATTCATTTCCGCATTTTTTTAAATGTCTGTTTGTTTTCTAATTAAATGCAGATGTGCGGAGCTGAAGACAATAAAATTCACATTAAACAATCAGTATTTCCCTTTTTATAACAAGCAGCAGGGATTCTCCAATTCAAAGCAGAAATTCCATTGCTATGTTAGGAGTGTTTCCTTCTCGTTTACCATCTGTTCCATATGAAAAACCCAGCGTCTATTCATGGACAAGCACCAATTTATTATTCTATACTACCTGCTATTTGCTATAACAGAGTAATTGAGCGGATGTAAAAAATATATTTCTCTATGTTATCAGACAACCAAGGGCAAATTAGCAGAAAAAATTATATGTTTATAAAGTAGATTTAAGACATTAAATTTTTACTTAAAGTCAGTAAGTAAAAGTAAATATTGGATAGAACTATTGGTCGGCAATGAGAGTAAATAACCCTTTATTTGACTAGCAACAGCACATATTTCCAAATGATCTGAGTCTCCATCTTTAGCACCAAGCAACATTTCAATTTCTAACCCATAATAATAATAACCCAAATTCGTTTGAACAGACATCAGACATACTGTATATATATGGTCAAAATTTATCAAAAGCAATAATATCGATATCACGATATCGAATGGGTTTTACCGATATTGCGATATAAAATTTTGGCCAAACCATTGATTTCAATGGCAGAATAGCTGAAAAATTCAATATTGCGATATTGGCAAAATTTCAATATCGTGATATCGTTATTACTGATATTGTGATATCGGTAAAAATCGTTCAATATCAAGATTTCAGTAATCTTACCAATTTTAATAAATTTCGCCCTTATGGTGAAAATTATTAAGGTTCTTAAAGCCTGTTTTTGACTTTTTGACTGAAAAATTTTGAAAATTATTGAAAAATCGAAATTGAATTTTCAATTTTGCTATATTGGATTTTTCCATTGAAATGATCAATATTATGGATTTTCTGTAGAAATAAACAGATTGAAAAGTTTCAATGAAATTTTTATTGCGATAATGATATTTTCAATTTTATTGAATATTACATCCCTTTCTATGTCTCCCTGTCCCTAGTTCATCCTCACAATGTGC
>WMED01002051.1:9067-25309 GCA_019650415.1 Pipa parva
ACTTTCTATAGCAACTTTTGGGTTGCACAAAAGTTGGCAATGTAAAAGCTCATTTATACCAAAAAACTCAAAAAGCTGCTACAAAAAGTTGTCACTGGCTCTTATGGCATAGTTTACACATGTGACAGCAACTGCAACACTTGTTGGGAGTTTAATAGAAATGCTACTTTCATGCAAAGTGTCCAGGAGTTGCAACTTTTAAAACAAATGTACTTAATGTGGTTGCAGTTGCACTGAATGAATATACAGTAGTACCTCGAGATACGAGCTGCTTGGCATACGAATTTCTTGAGATACGAGTTGCGATTCAGACCGTTTTCCTGTTTGAGATACGAGCTGAAATTTGAGATACGAACTGTTTTGGCCGGAAAGGATTCATTTCATATGTATTATTTTAAAAAGGGATAATTGGTTTGAGATACAAACTGTCTTGAGTTACTATCTCTGTCACGGAACGAATTAAATTCGTATCTCAAGGTACCACTGTACTAGTAGCGACTACTAGATTTGAGTTGCATGACATTAGCATTCACTTTCAATTCCCAGCAGCTTTTGCAGTTGCTATTGAAAATACTTTTTTGTGCACATTTTTTCAGCATTGGCATCTTCTACAGCGATTTACAAAGATTAACCATTCACTTCAACCCCTGGCAGATACAATCCAGTTTCCTTATGCCAGTGATGCCTAACCTACGAGCCGTGGGCCATATCTGGCCCGCAACCCGAATTCTGAAATTTGACATGTTGTGTATAAGTGTGAATTTGCCAGCTAAAGACAGTCGCAACAAACTGTTACTGTCACAGTGGCGTCTTTATGAGAGTATTGTTGCAGCCAGTCGCTACTTTACTATGGAAAACTGTCGCAGCTGTTACTTTAAAATTTGTCACGGTCACAATTTTAAAAGTCACGACTTTGAAGCAGCCAGTGGCATGCGTGTCGCAATTTTATAAGTCCCCCAGGCCAAAAAAGGTTGGGCATCACTGCCTTATGCAATCACACAAAGACAGACAAAAAGTATGCTCTATTTTGCCTGGCTTTAATTAACCTATATGTTTTTGGACTGTGGAAGGAAGCCGTAGAACCAGGAGGAAACCCAAACAAGTACAGGGAGAACATACATACTTTATGTAGGTGAATTCTAACCACAGGGCCAGCTCACTGCATATCCCTTAAAGGGCAACAATAGTCATAAACCATACTTACCTGATGGATCTAGCAGCAGTACACACTAAGGGTGTTATTGGCTAAAGCGAGAATTCGACTGTCGAATTCTCAAACAGCGGATTCCTATAGCAAATCAGCAAGCGCAACAATAGTAAAGTTTCGAAAATGACAATATTTCTATAGTAAAGTAGCAACTGTGACAATAGCCGTCTATTGGGTTTTGGCAAATTCACACCTTTACGTGACAATACTGACTTTAGTCAATAACCCTCGAAGTGAGGGAATTACATCGCTCACATAGACCAAGAAGTGAGCCGAGTTGTGATGTATTCATCTGACAATCCTCAGATGAATACTGATCTAGCTACAGGTAAGTATGGTTTACGACTAGAGTTCTTCTTTAACGCTAGGTTCAGACTAGCTGCTCATAATACACTAGTGTGAACCTAGCCTAACAGCACCAAATTTCTGTAGCAGATTGGCAGTTGCACACAATTTGTCATTTGTAAACCACCCTTTTTCTGAAAGGCTCAATTATCTATAGATTACAGTCACAGTAATCATGTCTGGAGAAACCATAATCAACTGTAGCAGAAAAAAAACCAAAACAAAATAGAAAAAAAAAAATGGCAAAAATTTGGAGATTATTTGGGATCTGTTAGTGGACGTACAAGTTTTGCATTGAAAGCAGGGTTTGGTCTTTGTGTTGAGTTACAAAACTTAACTCTCTGCTTGCAACAGGAAGCTTAGAATATGGCTCATCAAATCATGTTCTGCCCAGACTGTGATTCAAGGGATCTGATTGGAGAAGCCAGAATGACAATTCCCCTATGCTTCCTAACACTCAACTCAACTTTGAGTCAGTTGATGGAGCTACAGGAAAGTAGAGGAAATTCTCCAGGTACGCTAGTTTTGCGGTTCAGTACTAGATGCCTCTCCCTTCTTCCAGTGCATTTATAAAGTGTACCTGAAAGGTCTACTTCAAAGAGTCAGTGACATCAAGAAATAAAAATATCCCAGATTAATTTCTAGAAAGCTGGATATTATTATATTAAATGTGACCAAGAAAACACAGACAAATCATAGTCCATTTTTTTCAGCAGACATGGTACTGCACTTTTTTGACTAAAAATGTGACAATTTCTGCTATTTATAGACTTGTATATTCTAGGGGTGATTTGCAAGGACGAGATACTCACCGTTTATGCTGTAAGGCTACAATGCTGCCCCTTCTGTCTTCTGCGTTGCCGATCTATTCTGTGCTTGAGAGCCAGTGCAGTCCTACTCACTTCTGCTTTCTGTCATTTTTGCTGAAAAGCACAAGAGAAGTAGAAAAAACTGCTAATGCGCCTGCTCTTTTCAGAAAGGCTAAGAGAAACCAGAAAACAACAGAGTATAAGTCAGCAGGGCAGCGCTGGAGCTTAACAGCATGATCGGTATCTCCCTCCTCCCCCTTGCAAATCACCCTTAGCCTATGCAAGCCTATAGTTTTCCTTTCTAGATACCATTTCTTCTTTGCACAAGGCTCTATTATATAAGACACGGTGCTAATAAAATAAAGCTCACCAGACTGCACTGATAATGGCTTGTTTATGCCATTATAGCCTGTGGCAGGATTTTTTGGTCGAAAGATAAGCCAAATCTCCTGAAATTATAAGAAAGTGGACTACCCCGCAACAGGCAAATGCAAGCAAAATTGAAAGCAACAAACTAAAACATTTTTTACTAGTTGTATTCCCCTTTTAAACCATTCGGCATTTTAATTGGATGCTATTATGTGAAAAAAAGAATGTTAGAATATACTACACTACTTGAGGTTTTGAATAAGGACATGGGAATATACAGTCAAATTAAGTAATAAAATAATTATGTTTTTGCAGTATCCCTTTAACCTTCAAAAGATGTATAATGAACACTTATAATTTTCCTATTTAAAAGGACAGTAACACCAATAAATGAGAATGCTTTTACTACTATATAGTCAATTTGTGTTTCCAAAAATTCTAAATTGTTTCTATTATGTTTGATAACTTACTATTTAGTTGTAAAACATTTAGCGGCTCCTCCTACCCTGATGTCCCTGTGGGGTATTGGCCTTAAGGCATAAAAAAAGTGTTTACAAAGCCTTTGCCTGTTGCTGATTAGTTAATGGCCTTTAATCAATTAACCAATCAGGAAGAGGCTTGGGGTATAAAAGGCTCCTCTCAGGCAGGCCTTTTATACACAAAGCGTTTTGATTGATAAATGGCCTCTAATCTATTAACCAATTAGCAACAGGCAAAGGCTATACAAACCCCATCAATTTTTGAAGTTCCCTCTCAGGTAGTATCCTCAGCTATAAATAGGGGAGGATCCTTTACAACTACTCAGTGACAGTGAGGATAATTTTAAAAAGAAGGGGCTCCACGGTGGTTTATTATTTAACCATCAGAGGATCAAGACCACAGATGAAGACCTTCTTGTGGATTATGCCACATCAAGCTGAGGAATGAGAGCAACATGGGCCCATCCAGTATTTACATCATGGGCCAGAAGAGAAGATTTCAGGAGCAATGAGTATATTGGTAATTATAAGCTGCTTTATTGATTTCAAAAAACAAAAAAAACAAAAACAAAACACAATTAGGCTTGTTTAAATGTTATTTTTTTTCATTGGTTTTTAATGTATTTTATTGTTATGTATGTGTTTTTTTCTTTTTCAGTTAAAGCACGGACCCACACCCCGCTATAGTTAGGGCGTGCGGGTCTCAACTCATATCCATCTGAGTTGATTTCCCTTTGCCTCTACCAAGCACTGTCATGGATGCCAAAGGAAAGAGTATGGTTACAATTCTAATCTCCCACTGCTTTCTAAATTAACATGTTTTGGAAGCAGGGGATCCAGTCTTAAGCTAAAAATAGGCTCGAGATACAGCCTATTGGCCACAGCATTCTGAGAATTGAAGTGCAGCCTACACGCTCTATAATGAAGAAAGATCCAGCTGCACTACTCCTCCCAAGATGCAGAGTACAGATCAGAGGGCTTAGTAGCACTTTACCAAGTATGGGTAGTATGTGGGACAAACAGCTGCAGTACACTTGTTGGGAAGCTGTATTTTATTATCTACCTATCAGAACCATTTTAACTATGTAAAGAGGGTTAAGGTATAGGTAAATATACATGATATGGGGCTGTCTGGGTAAACTTCAAAGTATATGGGGTGTTTGGGGAGGCTTCAAAGAATGTCTATTAAGAGGACAATACAGTAAATTGGGCGGTTCCTTCTAGAACTTCTTTTTAGGAAAGAAATGCAATGGAACCCTTAGCTGTTGTTATATTAAGGCAGTGTTTTTCAACCTTTTTTCTTCAGGGGAACCCTTTGATGTAATAAAATTTCTGGCGGAACCCATAGAAACCCAGAAACCCTACAAATCACATAATGCGCGTGACATCACGGACGTCTACATACCTGACAGGTCACAGAGGGAGGATCCAAGGCTGCGATCTCTCTCTGATGCGTCAGGTAATGATGCTGATTGCTAATAATGTGGTCTTGGTCCCTGCTAACAGTGATCACTGTCAGATCACTGTTAGCAGAGACTGAGGCCGCATCATTACCCGGCTCATCAGAGAGAGATCGATGCGATCTCTCTGATGAGCCGGGTAATGATGCCCATCAACCAGTGTGTCGTGGAACCCCTGGGTTGTCCTTGTGGAACCCTTGGATTCCATGGAACCCCGGTTGAAAATCACTGTATTAAGTGGTTACCTGTTAGACTGAAGACAGATGTGCAAATAATTTAAATATTCAAAAGATTATATTAAAGGACCAGTAACACCAGAAATTTGTATTACTTTTGAGTTTGTTTTTCCTCATTTTGCATTTTATCTGCAAGTAAACCTATCTCCACCTAGTCCTGTTTCCAATGAAACTATATAATTCATATTCATAAAGTTTCTCAGAAAGACCAATATGGCAGAAACCAGCAGAAAGAGTGACAACACAAACTAGAGATCTGGATTTCAATTCTTAAAGATTATGTTTATACAAGTATGGCCATAAGGAATAACTGTCATGCCAATCTAATTAGCAATGTTCATTTTCTGGCAATACTGATTACCTACATATTTATCTAGTATACTGTTAGGAGATCTACTTACCTCGTTCCAGCGCCGGGAACGCTGCTGCTTCCACGCAGTGACCGTATCACGTGAACTGCACGATCATGTGACAGACTCCTTTTCCAATATAAAGGAGTCTGTAAGATAGTTCTGTGCCCAATTATAGGACTTATTCTGCTCCTGGGTGCTTTATACTATTCTCTGTTATCCTGTGCATGACCTTAGCCTGTACACTGAACTCTGCCTGCCCTGACCTTAGCTTTGTCTACCATTTCTGCTTGTTTGCTGCCTGCCTTGACCTCTGTCCGGATACCAACTTCTCTTTTTGCCAAATCTGTTATACACCACCTGTGGACAGCAACCCCAGGGGACATGACCTGGACACTGCCTGCAGCGCAGTTCTAACTTCCTTGCGGGAGCTCTGCGTGAACACCAACAGTGTCTTAGACTTTGCGCCCAGGTAGTTGCTAGCGCCAAGTCCCCTGTGGTATCTTCTTCCAGTCGTCATCTCCTACTCCTTCCTTCCAGTGAGGGTATCAGACCGTGACATATACTTTATATTGTGCTGGTACAATATGCATCAGATAACTATGTGGTATTAGCCATAAGGTTACAATGATATGGAGTACACTGAATGCAAGGCAAAATAACCTGCCTTGCATTCAACTGCACGACTACATTTATTACAAAACAGTCCATAATATGCATCAGTCCTGCAGCACAGAGGTTTATTTTCTGCTAAATACATAATATGAAGTCCTAAAAACAAGTAGGTCTCTCTATCCTTGAAAATACAGATTAATGATAAGTAAATATTGCGCCACATTGCATGATGCTTTTGTTAATCGGACTTAAAGTTGTTGTAACTTGACATTCTAGTCATCTTATTTAACCACTATCCACCAGAGACTTATGTAATTCACCAAGCAGCGAAGTGAGCTACGATCCGTTCGGCTCACTTCGCTAATAGTAGTATGCCCAAGCTGATGTCCTGCATGCGGACATCAGCATGCGCATTAAAGGGATTCCAGTCTCGGTCGCCGAGACAGGAATCCTTTTAATGCGCATGCTGATGTCCGCGTGCAGGACATCAGCATGCGCATACTACTATTAGCAAAGTGAGCAGAACGGATCGTAGCTCACTTCGCTGCTTGGTGAATTACCCCCTTAGTTGAGTATGCTCAAAAGTAAGCAGTGTCATAGGCAGGGGGAGGGACTAAAATAACAAAATAGATCCTACTAATGGCTTACCTTTCCTGACAAAGTAAAGAATGTTATCTAGAGCTAAACAAGTAATAATACTGGTTGTATCTGAGTATCTAGATTATTCATAAGTAAATTAACCCACAGAAAAACATGCTTTTTATTTCTTTCCCTTCTAATTAGGAACTAGCACAAATTTTGAGTAGAAGAGAGTTACACAGAATGGGATTGTGCTGCTTTAACGAACACATCTCCTGTTATAATTTAAGAGTATTTTTCTCTGGAAGTCAGAGTTTGAAAGGCATATTCTATCATTTGTATTGCATGGCCATGGTATAATGGACACCTTTGGGAACTAATTCTAGAACATTTTGTGGTAATCTGATTGTCAAACTAGCAATGATCAGTGACCCAGTGTACTATCAGCCTTCAAGTACATGTGTTGGTCTTGTTGGCACACTATATGCTTTCAGGCTAGCAGCCAAACTGAAAACACAAAAAAAGAAACCACGAAGCCCCACTCTCCATAGGTTTGAATTATATTGCAGCCTAAGCTTGAAGAGACTATCACAGTTATGCTTTTAAAAAATAGCCTATCAAAAAAAGTTTTTCTGTCTGAGCTGCACTGCATTGTCTCACTTGATGGCTGTGGGCACTTCATTCCACAGTCTATATCCCGGCCCTGTAGACAGGTGTGTGTGTGTCACTGAATAGGGAAAACTAGACTGTGTGTGTGTCATTGAATAGGGAAAACTAGATTGTATACTCCATGGGGGAGGGACTGAAGTGAATGATGAATTTCTGTAAAGCGCTGCATAATATATCAGCGTTGTATAAATTAATAAATACATACATACAGCTCAGGTTATCCTTATAGCAGATATGACATACCTCCATAACCTCTTAGCATGAACATGAGCGAACTGTGTCAGGGGGTTATTTACTTAAGTCCAAATTGTTGCACATAGGTGCGAATGAGCCAGATAAAGACAGGCGCAATAGGCTGCTATTGTCGCAGTCATGTATTTATAATGAAGATATTGTCACAGTCGCGACTTTATTATGGGAAAATTGTTGCGGCAGTTGAATTTGCACCTTAGTGAATAACCCCCTCAGAGTGTCCCCTATTCCCTTATCTGAAGTACCCCTGTTGACAGCTTCCACTTCTGTCTGCAGACCTTTATTCTCAAGGTAAAAATGTATGTGGCTTCCTCACAGTCCATACTTCAGATAATTGAATAAGGGGCTCTCCGCCGTTAAAAAGTATGCAGCAGAATGCAAATTGGGGCCCTGCTCTAATGAAACTATAATTTATATTATTTCAGTCTGGTAACTTATCAGCACAGATAAGAAACCGGTGCAGAGGCAGAAAATGGTACATTTAGGGCAGTGTCCACTATGTGCTTTGAGAACTGCATATCTTTGAGCACAAACATATAATAGTGATGCTTATAGATGTGCCAGAAATGAAAGACGATTACTTGAAATTAAAATTATATTTCTTTGGTCAAAGACTACAGTGCCATTTATGGATATTTGTGCTAGGAATTCAAAGAATGATCTAACCCAATACATGAAGCATTATAGAAATAAAAAATTGAAAAGAACATCTGGTATTACATTGAACCTGTTCCCCAGTCAAGATCCAGTATACCAGTTACAAAGGTAGATCATCTATTTTTATTACTGACCATAAAAATGGAGCACATAAACACAGTAAATCAGGATAAACTAAAATTACTGTTTAAATAAACTGAATTCATCAAGCTGTAATAATGTTTGAGCAAGTAACATTACTTGTGAAGAAACACTGATTGAACACTTTGAACTCCACAATCTAACACCATCTTTATTCTAACAGAAAACAGAAAAAAAAAAACCATCCACATATTATTATGGGCAAACAGCATATTCAGCCACTAATTCTTCAAAATATTTTCACTATTTTTTTTTTCCTTTATAAAAGTGAACTTTGCTAGATGCATACATAAAGTTCAAAATGCACATCCAATGATTCACACACCCAGTCTATTTTCTATAAACATGTTATCCCTTATACCTGTTGCTGTAGACCAGTGATTTTCAACTAGTGTGCCGTGGCAGCTGGTCAGGTGTGCCCTATATCACCTACCTCCTCCTCTGCCGGCTGTCAAGTGTAGCGATACGTTCCTCTCACCAGTAATGACGTAACTTCCTGACGCTTGCAGGAAATTACATCTTGCTGAATGGGAGGGACGCTGAATCGCTATATACACAGATAGCCGTTCTGAAGAGGAGGAGGTAGGAACAAGTAGGAGGCCAGATAGTGCCCCCTCCTCCTTTGTGGGGGCAGCAAGTGTGGGGGCAGCCAGTGTGGGGGACTTGTGGGGGCAGCAAGTGTGAGGGACTTGTGGGGGCAGCAAGTGTGAGGGACTTGTGGGGGCAGCAAGTGTGAGGGACTTGTGGGGGCAGCAAGTGTGGAGGGCAGCAAACTAAAAGCAGAGAGAGACTGAGAACTGTTGAGGAAGAGCTTCATGTGTTTCTTTCTACCATTCCTGCCAGGATATCCCTTTTGTGTTCATCGAAACAGGCCCACACTAAGTGAGTATAAATACATTTAGAAAATATATTATTAACTATATGTATAATATGTACTGTGTTAGAGTGTCATTTTGTGTCATTTTGGTTGGTGGTGTGCCCCAGGATTTTGTAAATGTAAAAAGTGTGCCGTGGCTCAAAAGAGGTTGAAAATCACTGCTCTAGAATAATGAGTTCTAAGGCAGAGTATGGCCATGCAATTCCCATGGAGGGTCACATCTAATGCTCCAGTGGCAACAGCCCAGGAACTTCTAATTGGATAACTGGATAATGATCAAAATTTCTCACCAGTTCTCTCACCCTGAATAGGTCTTTGAATATGATGGCACTGACATTTTTAATAGCGATTTATAATCAACAGTTGTCCCACAGGGTCCATATGTTACACAATATAAACAAATCACTGGTTGACTCACAGTTACTATATTTTACCTGGTGGCAAGTTTATCTTGATGACAAAATTAAGAGACAATATATATGGCTATTTGGAAAAATTCAAACTTTATTCGGTGCCTTTTTTTTTTTTGTTAAAAGGCAGCACACCAAAACTTTGTCCTTCATTCTATAAATTCCAAGGTCATGCTGGCTAAAGGCCTGGCTTTACAAATATGAATTGAAGAAGAATAAATGATGGAGAAAGCTCTATGTCACTTGCATCTGTTCACAAATTAGGATGCCTCTGAATGGAAAACTTGCTCATGCTGCCTGAAGTACTGATCTGGCCTGCGGAAGATTCCTAGATCTGGTACAGAATGTGTTGCAGCACTACTAACATTCCAATGACCTTCATACCATATTTGTAACTATGCCAGGCTTAAATAATCTATCAGCATCAGTTAAACAATAACATTTCAAGAGTCTGCGCTAGCCTTTGTTATTTATAAGTGTATGTGTATCTAATTAATGCAAACTGTTTTACTATTATGTTCCTGCTGATGCAGCACAATGCAGAGTACAATTTGCAATATATCCTATCAGTTTAGCAGTTTCTAGTTTGTATCCAGCAAAGAGGAATTGGAAACATAATGTTTATATTGAAAAGATCCCATTTATGCACAGCAATTAAAAAAAAAAAACTCAAAAATGAACTTTCAGTACTAATGATGCTACACAAAATGTGCAGGCAGAAAAAGCACAATCAAAAGATCAAAAACAAACAGGCTTCAGATTTCTATAAACACACTTCTACAAAATCATGAACACTTTTGCAAAATATGTTACAGGTCGGGAATTGTGAAAGGGTTATAGGTGCTGCATGAATGACACATTAGGTACACTCTCTCCTTTGTTCACCTCACTACAGAAAACAACAGAAACGAGTTGTCCTGAATACCAAATTAACTTACAAATTATTCATTGTACTTTAGGAGAGTTCTTAGAAAAGCATATCTTTCAGTTCAAGTGAAAAACAGCATACTTGGTTAAGTACTGGCAAAATCCACACTCAACAGTGCAAGAGGTGCAGCAGAAGGTATGCCAGGAATGTAAAGGGGGCCATTTTCTTAGACAGTACAAACTTGGGCTTATCGTTGAAACTGGGGAGCCTTTAGACTTTAATTTACTAGAAAATAAGGGGAAAATGCACTTACCAGATACACCAACATTTTGTTGAGCAAGTCACATATCACCATGCTGCAGAAAAGCTCGAGCACTGATATTTTTCCTTTCAGCTCCACTCTCACTTTCCTCCCCCCTCACGGGAAAGAGAAAAAAAGGAGAAGAAAGGACAAAGGCATGAGAATATGCAAGGAAAAGGCTGTAGAATATCCAAGGCAAAGCCCAAACAAACTGGAGCTGTTCTCCTTGCAAACTCCTCGCCATTTTTCTTTGTCTTTCAGCTGACCCCTGTCTAAGGGAAAAACTCCCAAGTCTCCAATGAAAAATCCTGCAGCCTTCTTCCACTTTAACAGTCAAAGGCATTCAATCTAGCTTGCTACATGACACCAGGCCCCACCTCCGATGTCTGCCTATTGGTTGCACTTTGTTATTTGATAATACTGTAAAGCTGCCATTGGGAAATACCCTTATCAATCACCTCCCCTGTTACACTTCCTGTTTAAAGTTACCTTGAGATGAACAGGGGTCAGACCGAGTGACTTTAAAGAACAGTCTCTGTGTGCTCAGCATAGCAGCACTTATTTTTTTCATGTCGAACAACTATTCTTTCTTATGTGCCTTAATGGTATTCTGCCTAAATAGATTTTAAAACACTACTGAAAAGGAATGTATATTTTTTCTTTGAAAAAGATAATTAATGCATCACTCTAACAATACTGATTATACACATTAATAAATTAACATGGTTTAATAAAAATGATTGACATTTTATGCTTCACAAATAATGCTATGTAACAAAAAAGGCAGCTATATGAAATAAAGGAAAACATACAGACTACTTCAAACTCAATTTTAGCTTTTTTGTTACTGAAATCCAGTCACCTAATATGCATTTATTTAAAATATAAACTAAATTAGAAATGTTAACTTTGTTGTTTTGGATATAAATTATGCACTGGAATTCAATTGCTTGCTGAAAACCAGCTGGGTCCAGAATCTGTACACCTGACAGAGTGCTACATAGAAGTTACTCTTACATTGCAGGTAGTCACAGGAAGGTCATTCTAAATCCAAGGTCAATGAAAATTATGTCCCTGAATTAATTCTGTGCATTACTCATTACAGTTCTTTTTGGTCAATGCTGCCAACTTCACAAAGCTTAAGCAATGCACCGTAATCAAGTAAGGTTCAAGCCATCACCCATTGGTCTTAATTTAAAATCAAGTAGACTTGCAATCATTTCGATTGTAAGCTCTATGGGGCAGGGACCTCCAACCTCTTGTGTCAACTGCAACCTAGCAAAACTATTTTATCCTTGTGATATTTTACTTGTATTGTTTAATGCACTTTTCCCATGACTCTATTGTATTTGTATTGTGAATTGTACAGCGCTGTGTAAATTTGTGGCCCTTTATAAATAAAATTATACATATACACATACATAGTAAAAACTGCATAGACACACTAGGGTACTCTAAAGTTGGCACTGAGCATATATTTACACAGTGACACATGTTGCTATAATGAGTTTAAATATTATTCAAGGGTATGGAAATTTCCACTGGCAAGAAAGCATATAAAGCTGCTTTCATTTTGAGAACTAAGTTTTTTTTGTTTTTTTTTAAAGAATTTTAAGAACTAAGGACCCAGAATTCTTCTACAAGAAAGCCCTGCATTTTTACTCTGCAAGAAAAGATCACATTTTAAATGGATTAGCAAGCAAACATAGGTATCCAAGCTGATGTTTTCAGTGATTTGGAACCCAGATACCTAGCAATCCACTTGATTTATGATATATGGACCTAGGTTAGTTAACTAGGTTAACTAAAATAAGTATTGGCCCTGGGAAAATATATATTCTAAAGTAGGCTGATCTATACAAAAGGTATTATTTTTGAACCTTAACTATTCCTTTAGGTGGTAATGTAGTCACAAGGGGGAACTGCTAACAAGTGTATAGATGTTTTGGTTTTTTTAAATTGTGCTCATCAAACTAGCTCCCACATAAATTAGTAAATTCAAATCTGCTTAGAAAGGCTGTGCAAAACATCCCATACCAACATTTTTACAGGTTTTTAAAAGAAAGGAAAATAAAGTGCGAGTAAACCTTCAGGAAAAAAATGGGAGCAACCCAGACCCACAAATTTAGCTATGTAAACCCTAATATGCTGTCTCAGAGAAGAATAAGACCTTTGACAGCAGTTGGGTTTGCAATCAAATGTGAAACTGAAGAACACTATATCATTATCTATAAAATGCATGAAAGAGACAAGCAAATGCAGAAAGACATGCATTGCACATGCTTTTACAGAAGTTAGGTGTCACTATGTTAATTTGCTTGCAGTTAAACCAAAGTTGGAGTTTGCTATAACTTCGGTTTGACAGCATAAGCAAGAACAAATGCATTTGCACATTGAGAACATCTTGCACTAAAAACTGCTGTGTACATTTGTGGCAACTGGATCTATCAAAAAATATCTGCAAGTATTACCACATTTAATATGTGCAGCAGTTATTAGTAGTCCTACGAGCTGTAAAAAATTTAGTCAAGCTGAGAACTGGTGTCACCAATGGGAATGTAACAATATGTCGACTAATTTCAGCAGTAAATACGTACATAATAACTCCTCCAATCACATCTCTCAAATCATGATCTAGCAGAGATCTTAAAGTTGGAGCTATAATCTCAACTGCCATTTAGCCCCGCCTCCTCCAATTGGAGCTCGAAATCAGGCATTGAAGCAGCGAAGAAGCAGGGAGTTGGCTTCTATTTCTACACAGCACAAATGGTACTCATGTCAATAAGATGCAGAGCCACTATTTATAAGAAGGATTAAAAGCACTAAAAAAAATTATCTTTCCTAAATACTTAAATGTAATTTGCTAAGATTCAATCTAACTGAATATTATTTTAGTAGACCATTTAAAAACTATGCACATAATTATACAGGCCTCTCCATTACAATTGTAAAAAGATGCAAAGTATGAAAAAATATATGCCCTGCACCCAAAAAGTATAGGATTAGGTTTTGTTGCTCTTGAAACAAACCAACCATCATTCTAAGACACTAAAAACACTAATGAGCATGAGCAAGTGACATTAAGGGCAACATGATACCAAAGCCTGTAAAAAATAAGTGGTTTCTAGTGTTAAAAAGATAGGCTTATCAATTTTGCAGATTAGTTATAGCAGTAGTAAAAAAAAAAAGAACTTGGAGCCTAGGCTCTCAGCTAATTCTAGCCCCTCCTCATGTTACCTCAGTGCAGTCTGTTACTTGCGTGCAGCAAGTGACGTTTTCAGCCAACGTCACCCCGTTATAAGAAGGGTTCCTGCGGGCGCTTACGGGTGCCACAGCAGTTCTCGATCCCCGTGGGATGGTCGAGCGACCCCAGACGGGGTCGCGACCCACAGGTTGAGAAAAGCTGATTTAGAGAGATATATACACACATACACTTATATACTAGGATCAGGGGTGGGCAAACTACAGCCCGTGGGCCTAGCCTGGACCAAGGAAGGGTGTAAGAGGAGGGACTCCTTTCCCAGCTTACTTTTTCTATAAGCCCTTAGCACTACCAGCAACCCTCTCTCCAGCTCTGTGTTGAACTTCCTGTGTGACAGGAAGTTAAAGACAGCTCTGGTGAGAGGATCGCTGTACCATAAGTACTTATAGAAGCTGCCCTTCACAGGGGTATGGAATGTGGGGGGGTCTTTTGCAGACAGTAGAACAGTGTGAGAGGGGAGTTGTGGGGGAAGCACTGTATGGGGAATGGGGGTGCTAGTAAACCAGCCCAACGCAAGAAAACTTTGCCCACCCGTAGTTTAGAAAGGGTGAGGTTCTTTTTAAAAGACATATAAAGATATTAACAGCCCTGAGGAGTACAAGTGAACTGTTTTTAACAATACAGGGTTGTTCTGATACCATTAGCACTTTAAGATCTCGACTTTTAGCAAAAAGTTATAGGAGAACTAAACCACCACATAATGTATGCATAGCATGCTAGACTAAACAACTTTGACATATAAATTAATTTAAAAAATACTTACCTTTTAAAAGTTATCCCTCGGTGACTGCCTCTCAAACCTATTTAATGTACCCTCAATAAACAAATTTGGTCTCAGCGATGATTTTTTTTCTACATATAGAACTAAAGGCAAAAAACTAAAATCAAAATATGCTATATAGTTTTTTTAAAAACATGTAGGAATATTCACCAGTGTGATCTTGGCATAAATATTTCTCTTGTGGAACCAACTGAATAAATGAATCAAGTGTGAATGCACTTTTTCATCATGTGCTTTAAAAAAAAAAAAAAAAAAAAAGCAGAGGAAATGTTGCCATTGTGAACCCAGCCTTAAACATGACCTGTTCTGGGTAATTAAGGACTAGAGTTGAGAAACCTAAACGATAAAATGGCCATTATGGCTAATAGGTGTGAATGGGACAAATATTCCTTCCACAAGACAATAAGAAGAAAACAACCACTTGTTCTAAACATACAGATATTAGTTAATACCATGTAAAACAAAAGTTAAGTCAGTGAATAGGAATTTTAAAACTATGATGAGCATTTGAAACATGATTTATTAAGGTCAAAAGCAAATTACCATACAATACATATTGCCTACTTGCCAGATATAAAGAAGTTTGAAGAACAACTTATTTTTACTTTTTAAAATAAAGCATTTTACTGACAGAAAATACACAACCAGGTCTTTTATGTACACAACATAAGCCAAGAAAGTATCTCCAACTTCAAGTTTTCCTCACAGCAGAAAGACAAGTTTTTATTCTAACTCATTTTCACTAATTGTGCCAATAAATAAGCTGCTAATCCTTACATATGTGCACAAATACTGGTTACATTTAAGTGATAGTTAAAGGAGACCTAAAGGTATTAAAAAAACAAAAAAAAACTTAATTTATATTGAGGTAAATCTCTACAGTCACAGCATGAACTGTGCTGTAAATTACTCGGCACCCGATGCTTACTTCACAGCGCAAGCTGACACAGAAGCCAGCGCGAAGCTCCTCCCACTTGGTTCACCGACCTCACATATCATCACACTCATTGCGGGGAGCATTCTCATTGGCCCACACAATGAACGTGATAATGTTTAAGCCATTTCTCACCACCAGTGAACCAAGTGGGAAAAGCTTTGCACTGGCTTTTGTGCCAGCCTGTGCTGTGAAGTAAGCATCAGGTGCTGGGTACAGCACAGTTCAATACTGTGACTGTATTGATTCATCTCAACATAAGGCAAGATTTTTAATACCTTTAGTTCTCCTTTAATTAAAACACGTAATTAAATTTAACCTCTCAACCAACAATATTTTAAAACATTGTATGGCTGAGTTTACATTATAGCTTGACATAGATGTTTAGTTCATGTTGTTCAAGCAGACAAGTGAACAACTTTAATGTTGTGAAATTTGGTTACTAACATATTTGCAAAATTTGGTTGATATACGCAGTCAATCATTCAAACAATCGGATTACTCACTGATGCAGCAAGATCCAGTCTGGAAATGACTGTATACATGCCCTAATGTGGGTCAGCAGTAGCCTGGATATTCCATCCTAGGGGTGTGCGATATTGCTGAAAAATGATATCTCGATATTTTCTGTAATTTCGTGG
>WMED01002052.1:0-20289 GCA_019650415.1 Pipa parva
GTGCTCTGAGACTGCAGAGCTTGTTACTAATGTGCTCTGAGACTGCACTGTAGACTGCAGAGGTTTTCAGTCCAGCTATACAATGAGCTAATGTCCTATCAGCCCTCAATTATGTGTATTTTATAGATATTAGTTTTAAAGGCATAGTTTTACCAGTTAACCTTTTACCAGTGAAAAATGTATAAAACATACAGGTTGTATGGATAATTTATTTATCTTCATAAAACATGGTTATCTGCAGCTCCATCTCCACACTTAGGTAGCAAAGTGCGAACAATCATGTAAATGTATGAATTTCTGTCTATTTACCAATTCCACAACTTTGTGTATTCAGCAAACAATGATATGGAGAATTTGCATCCAGTTTGACATTTTATGACAGTTACAAACTTCCTCACCTTTTTACATTACTTTGCATATGCTTGCGACTTTTGACTATGAACAAAATGTGGGGTTGTGTCAAAGTAGCAAATTCAGCAAGATGTACCGGTCCAAATTCAACAAGCATAACAACATATGAATTTGCTACACCTGGGAATTCACACTTTCATGAATAAGCCTTTTTAATGTGCAGATCAGATGATTACTTTAACAAGATATCATTTACAAATGCACCCTGCAGGCCAATGAAAATACAGCTACATAGCTCTAATTCAATATTGACCTGTGTCTGGTTAAAGGGATGATATGGTTAGCTTATTTCTTAGGAATTTTCTTTCAAAGTGGTGAAATTAAACAGTTATTTAAATCTATTAGGTGAACTCGATTTGCAGTTTATGATTCCTTCTTATCTCATTTAATGTGTAAAGCAACTATTCCACTTCAAAAGAAGAGTGCAAGATTATACTGGAAGCTATACCGCCTTGGATAAGGTATATTTCATAAGTCTCCCCCTTTTAAAGATAATGGTGTTATGCATGTGATATGCAACTGAACTGAATACCATGCAACTAAAAGGGATCTTTAGGTAATTATACCCATTTCCTCAAGTTTACTGTGCATCATGTCTGGTTACACACTAAGACAGTGATGCCCAACCTTTTTTGGCCTGGGGGCCATATAAATCAACAGCTTGCGCCAAGTAATGGAATGCATATGCGTTCCAACACATACCGAACCTGAAAGTAAGGGTCTTAACAATGCAGGGAAGCGTTCCACCTAGTTGATAGATACTGCAAATATCATATTACTGAGCTGAAATCCTGTTTAGTAATAAGCTGACCAGGTCCTCCCAACGATTGCCAATTTCCTGCACTGTGGGAAGAAGCTTTTGAGGGCCGGATAGCACCACGTCACGGGCCGGATATGGCCCACTGGCTGTAGGTTGGGCATCACTGCACTAAGGGGAAAAATTTGCAAACAGGTTCAAATTCACAGTGATGTTGTAACTCATAGCAACCACGTGGCTAGATAGTTCCCAACTGCAATAACAACACAAATCACTGATTGGATTCTATTTGGTTACATCTTCAGTGCATGTTTGCCTTTGTGTTTGTAAATTGTCTCCTGAGTGAGTAAATATTCTTTAGCAATTTGCACCCTCATCCTGACATGACAATTGGTAGGAATGTCACTGTGGTTTATTCCAGCTAAATCCTCCATTTGCACTAGTTGCAATTTTGGTGCAACCGAGTAGCTAATATTTGTTGCTTGGTACTATGTTTTGTAAAAAGATCGGCTGCTACACATGTTGACAGGATTTTGCAGTTTCATCCATCTCTATTGAATTTCAAGGTCTGCAGCTAACTGTTCTAGTGTCAAAAAGTTGTATTTAATTTGCACTCATAGCAACTGTCTTTTATCACCAGTGTGAACCTCTTTATAGTAAAACCATGGTGATTTATGTTGTATCATCAGTATCAAAGTTACCTGTGTTAATTTTACAAAAGACAAATGGATGTACCATATATGATGATTTAATATATGTTATAGCAGAAAGTTTTATAAATCTGCTGTTAGCCTTTGATTTACACATGTGCATTGGTGCAATGTGGAAATGTTTTGCTGACTAGTTTATATAGAAGTATTTTATTTGCTGGAACCTGCTGTTGCTGATATTTCTATGATATTACAGCATTGCATTTTGATTTTTTTTTTTTTTTTTTTTTTTTTTTTTTTTTTTTTACAGTTTTTCTATACTAGTTTTTCCCCCAATCTCTCCCTCTGATACTTTCTGGCCCCATAATGACCTGTCTCACCCCATTTTTGCTTTCCCTTTTTAAATCTCTATTCTAATATAATATAACCTATTTTAATATATCATTTGCTTTTTTTTGCTCTAACCCCCAAACCCATCCCTTTATCATTCCTACATTGTACTGGTAAAATGGAAGCCCAATTTATAGGGTGTTTTCACACTATGCGACTTGTCAGTGAATTTTTTTCAGGAAAGCCCTATTGATTTTCTGGGTGATGCGATTAGGAAATCAAGAAAATTGATCTAAAAATAGCCAGGCATGAAATCACTAGTATGTCCTAGACTAAAACATTGCTGCAACTGGTCAAAGAGATACAGCACAAACCAATACAAATCAGGAACTGAAATTGAAAGATGCAATTTTTAGTGCCACAAAGGAATTACTGACTTTCCAATCAAAATAACACTAGTATTTTACCTCTGGAAAAAGCAAAGCACTCTGTTCCTGTACCTGACCTCATTACTTTTAATAGGAATCAGTAGTGTGTTGATACCCTATGGCATATCTTATTGGAAGTCTGTATCCATGTATGATTAGCTTTGCAAATCACAAAATTTGTCCACTCCATGGGGCTTATTCACTAAGGTGCGAATTCAACTGTCGAATTCGCAAACAGCAGATTCCCATAGCAAATCCGCTACAATTTCCCCATTGTAAAGTTGCGACAATTTTTTAATGTTAAGATTGTGACATTTTCCCATAATAAAGTCACGACTGTGACAATATTCTCATTATAAAGACACGACTGTGACAGTAGCAGCTTATTGCAACTGTCTTTATCTGGCAAATTCACACCCATACGCAACAATTTGTACTTTAGTGAATAACCCCTGTGTGTTCAAAACTGTCCAACCATTGCTTGTTTAGTTGTTCGGTCTAATGGATGAATCACCCTAAATTTTGTGAAATGAAGCAATAGTTGCTGAAAGTTCAACATGAAATGGGACATTAGTGGGAATCTACAATAGCTGGAGCATTTTTGAGCACATTGTATATCATATGAAGCCAATTTTTAAGTACATTTGGAGTCACCTTGCAGTAATATGACCTGTATTAAATTCTTATACATACAAAAGTTAATTTATAGTGAAATCTCAATAGTAACGTTACCAATAGTCAATAGTAAAGATGCCAAATGTTTGTGGAAAGACAAACATAACCTTCATAGAATTAAACACTATGAAAGGACAGGTCAGCATAATGAGATACACAGCCCTTATATAAATACAGAGGGCATTGTACTTTGTTACCAGTGAGCCTACGACCTTCTAATGATGACTCATCTCTCTTGTAACTTCCACATACTGTAGTGAAGTTATGCCACAGCTCTGACAGTTTTTATAGCACACGTGAAGTTTAGTTAGCAATCATACCTACTGACTTTAACATTTTTTGAATGAAATTCTCATATATAGTCTAACAAATACCAGGTATTTGCATCATGTAATTATTTTATCTTGCATCTTGGGGGGGAATTCACCATAGTGCGAAGTGAGGTCCGGATCCTTCGCCTCACTTTGCACAGACCATTATGCGCTCGCTGATGTCCTGCACGTGGACATCAGTGAAAGCTTTAAAGGGATTCAAGTCTCTGCGAGGCGACTCGAGTGCTCTCGCCGAGACTGGAATCCCTTTAAAGTGTTCGCTGATGTCCGCGTGCAGGACATCAGCGAGTGCATAACGGTCTGTGTGAAGTGAGGTGAAAGATCCGGACCTCACTTCGAACTATGGTGAATTCCCCCCTTGGTTTATTAACTACTCATAAATTGGTTTGTTCCACGGTTGGCATTTTCCTCTATAAGTGGAGCATTTTAACTAAACTTCACTAAGATATGAACTACATTTGTGCAAATCTTGGCATATTTTGACTCTTTTTGTTTAGATACTTTGGGCAGACGTAATTGTCTTGAAACCAAATAAATGCAATCATTGTAATCATATTTTTTATGCCAAAATGTACCCTGATTTTTATTTTGGGTAATTTGAAGAGATTAATTAGTTCCCTAGTTATATAGATCAATGACAGAGCAGAAGGTTTGACTCGTAGAAAATGAAAATTGCTCTTTGGATTGCCACAGCTTACATTTTTTTTTTATAAAAGATGGCTAGAGCTAGCAAAGAAGAAAACCCAAACCGATACAAACCAGGAACTTCACTTCAATGATTAGAGCTGTACACGTACTATGTAAGAAAATCAGGCATGCCAATATTAATGTATTTACTCTCTTTATTACCACTGGCAATTTAAAGTTAGTATTGAAGGCTGAGTAATGGTTAACTAAAGAAACACAACTTTGAACTAGATATAACTTAGTATTATCCTTGGTTAAAATAATTTAAAAAAAGGATTTTTGTGAAGCAATACTTACAATGTATCATCTTTTTCATCACCTGGGTGACTAACTAAGCTATAAATGCCCCTTTTTACGGCTTTCTTGAAAGCTGCAGTTTCTACAAGTGCCAGTTTTGATGCAGTCAAAATAATCTTATTTGAATGTAGACATTTTATTTTGCATTTGTAGTTAGTGCAGGAATATTCATTCTGCAGCTCTACAGCAGAAATTGTACTACAACTCCCAGCTTCCCATGAAGGGCAGGTTGGACATCCATGCTCAAATTACATACAGAGCAAAACACTATAATACCTGGACATGTGGGCACTGTGCTCAATGCAAACAGAAGTTTATCTGCCACTCAGTAAGAAGGGAGGAGCAAAATAATTAACCACCACCAATTTTACAATACATATCTGCTACAGCGCCCAGAAAGCTGCTAATGAAATGTCCTTTTTAACAAGTGTGGAATGACTTAGATGTTTCCAGGCAGTTGATATGCTGGCCATTTAGGTTAAACAGAAGGCTGGATAAATCTGTAGAGGAAAGCAAAGCTGGTCATTCTCCAGAGGATAGTTTTCTTTAGTTTCGCAGTAAGCAATCATAACACTTAAAATGCTAGGTAACATTGAAAATAGGACTGACTGTATCTCAGAGGACACTAATTATCAGCAATGCACAGAGCCTCTGCTGCAACTGCATCACTGCTCAGTACAGTTAAGGGAACTAGAAGCCAGACACAAAGGGCAGACGCAGTTTTCAATCTATTCTTCCACAGATTTCTGTTTTTTCAGCTTTTGAAGAATCTTAACATTGTTTACCAATGCTGATGTTGCAGAATTGAAGAAAGAGAACATCGGTCTGTTTTAATTTTGTAGTTGTGTCATTTTTATTATGAACGTGAGAGCAGACAAGGATTGAAGACAAAAATAAGAAAAAAAAAATAAACTGTTATGAGTGTTGTTAGTTATGTTGAGCCTTCTAGTAGAAACATACATTTTGGAAACGTGTAATGAGATTGCTATTGCAAGGCTTTGCTTTTTTACAGTATGGGCTATACTAGATGGGAAATCCAATGTCTCTCCATTGTCTTACCTTTAAAACTGCTTTTCCATTGCTCTGAAATGATAAGGTTAGTCAGCAAGGAGACTCATAGGTATCTAAACCCCACCCCCATTCTGTTTAATGCTGCCATAGTCTTAGAAACCCCTTCACTATAGTCCATGCCAGCATCAAGCTACTGGGATCCTTCAGCAAGGCCTGCCCATAAGAACACTTGGAAATGTATTATTAATCTGTCTGGTTAACTTAGTTAACCGCCATTGTTACTTAATTCCCTTTTCTCCCTGGAAGAGACCCATGAGACTTTCTAAACCACTCTGGGCTATGTGCCTTGCATTTTCAGCTAATCTTGCTCTGTCCAATGGGAGCAAACCTGCCATATACACACTTTTACACTGTACATCTCCTGTGTGCAGACTAACTGAGCTCTGCAGCCTTTTCCCACAAGGAAAAAGTGAGTCAGAAATATGCAGTGGAATTTCACAATATTTGGAGCGATGACTTCTGGTCTTTAAGCCAAATAAATTCATTGTATAAACCATTCCTAAGAATTTAGGATTTTCACTTGAAACTCTAGATTTCATAAGCAAATAATGGAATTGGGTGTATGCCAGGCACCACAGCTTTTAAGCACCCCTCATATGTGAACTATGTAGGGTGCTTGAAACCAGTGGTGCCTGGCATACTGTTGTATATAACAGCTGTGTCTGGTATGTGTATTGTCCTGCCTTTGCAGACAAATCTCTGCCAGTGTTCAAACAACAGGATTTAATGGCATACACGTGTCATTTTCTTTAACATGTATGCCTGAAAAAAGAGATCTTTGTAAACAAGATATGGTCTCTCTTATGGCTTTTAATGTAGTGCTGTATTCCAGTTATGCACAGCTAGGTGCCTTCTTCGCTGGAAATGCATGAGTCTGGTGCATTCCTTGCTGGAAATTCAAGCAGCACATTACCCTAGAGCTCAATGCTACTCATTGTAGTTTCACAGCAATAATGTTCTTATAAATTTCTCTTTGGTCAATACATTTCCAGGCTATGTGGTATAGGTTTTCAGACCTGCCCTTAGGCCTTGCCAATAGTGCATGTTTGTGGATCTCTGCACAGCTGCTTGAATAAATCATTAACGTAATTATTAAGTCTCCTAGGAATAAAAGGTAAAACTACTCCCATTTAATGAAATAAAGCTTTTTGTCATTTATTTCTATTAAACAGTCTAAAGTGCTTATGTTTTATGAGGAATTAAATTGAGGGCAGCCAGCAATTTGGTTCAGAGGGTACTACTGTGAGGGACACCTGCCAGCTCAGCAAACTAGGTGGCACAGAAAAACAGACTCATGTAAGCATAAGAGTATTGTCCAGTTAAACTGATGGCCTAAAGGGGCACTGAGTAGCGTAACTATCATAAAGCTGCACATTAGAGAATGGGAAAAATTGGGAAGGCAGTCAGGTAGTGCTTTATTTTACAACACTGAGAAAAGATTTAGAGCTGTATTAAATTAAAAATAGCACTCTGCCTGATTCGCCTTGTTCTGTTGTGTGCAGCTGTGTGCTAGCCTATGGCTACACAGCACAGAACTGGAAGATCAAGCAGGCAGCCTAGTAGACTAGATTTTCTCTTATTTCTAGGAGGTTGGAGATCTCTCTTAAAGTGAAGGAATACCCACACATTGCGTGGTTTGTTTATGTAACAGATTGTGTGTATGTTCAATCATTTAAAAAAGCCTTACAAATCAAGACTTTGACATCAATGGACCATTTATGCAGGTTCTCTATGAGATTAATTGTCATGTCAATGAGAAATAATTTGTTATGGATGCTCTAACCTTAAATCTAGCCTATATTGGCCTTTAGGATGCCCCCGTTAAAGGTGTCTGGTACACTGTTTTAGAATATTGAATACATGATTTGCTCAAAATCAAACCCATTCCAGTTTAAATCCATCCCAAACCCTGCTTCTTTCAGACTTAAGCAGCCTTTTAACTTTTACTATACGTGCACATGCTAGGGAAATACCATTGGAAATGACAAATTCTTAAAAGTGTAATTTCCTGATAGAGTGTGCTTGAGACTTTGGACTGTCTGTTCTCAAATGAGATAAAGGGCTCAGGCTAGTGCCTCTGGGAATCCCAGTATGAACTGTAGTAATTTATTTTACATAGTAATCACATATTTGCATGCATGTCCAGATTTTTAGTAAAACATTAATATTTGCTTTAAGAAATATTTTTTTACTTGAATATTTTGTATTTTTCTCAACAGACTTTAAACAGAATAAACAAAGATGGATCTGTATGACCCGCAGACCTTAGGTGTCATGGTGTTTGGTGGCTTTATGGTGGTTTCGGCCATTGGAATATTTTTGGTATCTACCTTTTCAATGAAAGAGACATCCTATGAAGAAGCTTTGGCCAAGCAACGCAAGGAACTTGAGAAGAATCAGCTGCCCAAAGTTGATAAGAAAAAGAAAGACAAACACCTTGAGAAAAAGGGAAAATCTAAAAGAAAGGATGAAAAGTCCAATGGGAAAATACCTGAACATGAGCACAATCAGGAATCAACAGACCAGAAAAAAGTTGCTTCTGAACCTGAGCTAATTGTAAAGGAGACACCAGTGCCTGAAGTGCCCATGGAAGTACCTGTTGTAGCTCCCCCTCCAGAAAAATCTGCTCCATCTCCAAAAGACAAAAAGAAAAAGCAAGAAAAGAAGGTCCTTAAGGTTGAACCATCCCCAAGTTTAGCCGTGACTGCAAAATCTGTGGTTTCCAAGCAAGTCCCAGTTTTGGAAGCAACTACCAAAGAAGTTCCAGTCATTGCAGTGTCACCTGTTGGATCTCGACCAAGCCCCTCTGTTACCAGTTCTCAGCCTCCTAAAAAAGCTGAGGTTGTAGTAAACCATGAAGATTCCAAAAAAGAGGCAGCACCAAAAAAGAAAAGCGCACCAAAGAAAAAAGCCGAACAAAGTATGAAATTCATTTGCTGCTTTATCAATACACATTTACTTACTTGAAGCTGTTGTTCACAGTAGAATTCATTTCTATTGTGTTCTAGATAGTGGTATACTAAGTCAGTTTGCAATTGGTCTTAATTTGTTTGTCATTTTTTATTACGGTATTTTAGTTTTGTTGATAACATTTTTTTTCTTGTTCCCACATATATATGGTCTTCTGGTGGTTAGTGACCATTAACCTAGCAACCAGTGGCTGAGTTAAAGGGGAACTAAAGGCATAAATGATATTAATATATTATAAAATATTCCTGGCACTAACTAGGTACTCTTAACTGTCATGGGGAATGGAGCAGCTGTTCTGAAGAACGAAGGCAGTTTCATAGTGATTGGTAAAGCTATGAAGCTGCGCTCAGGCTCCTCCTCTTGACCGGTGTCAGTATCATCATGCCTGCTCCAGTCATGCGCAGTGATGATTTTGCTGCTCAGCATTGGTTGAAATCTTAGCGACAAAATCATCACTGCACATGTCTGGAGCAGGCATGATGACGCTGATGCTGCTCTGCACCACCGATGCCGTTCAGGCCAGAGTGCAACTTCATAGCTGTACCGATCGCTATGAAACTGTCTTTGTTCTTCAGAACAGCTACTCCATTCCCCATGACAGTTAGGACTTCCCAGCAAGTGCCAGGTATATTTTATAATGTATTAATATTATTTCTGCCTTAGTTTCCATTTTGGTACAGCCAAGTGAAAGAAATAAGGCAGGGCCTGAACAGAAAGATAAGTAATGAACACTATTACATAAAAAAGGTCTCAGATTAATTGATTTTCTGGTTGTTACAGGTCAGTGACCCAAGACAAAGCCAAAAAGCTTAACTAAAACAAATGAAGGAGAAACAAAACAAAGTCAAGTAATTCAAACATCACAAATAATAAAAGGCAAAGACCAATTGCAAACCATCTTACAACATGAATTCCAAAGTGAACAAAAATAAATGTTGGTCGTTAAAGTAACTATTTGAAAGGTATATGTTACATACACAATTGCATTTATAACATTTAAATGTTTTTTTTGTTTTTTTTCATTTCAATTTTCATGACCAGACTTTTTGCTATTTGGAATGGTGTAGCTGGGGCAGCATTCTTTGGACATTGGGGGGTATATGAACTAGGCACTCATACCGATCACTTAGGTACATCACCCTTTGTGCCCTCTGGAACTTGCTCCAGTCCTACAAACCACAAGGCTATTTGGTCACCACCTCTCATTGCCACCTGACCCTGACACCCCCTAGAATTGCAGGAATTACAGTGTCAAAACAGAAGTAGATGCCACTAAAGGGGAGTCAAAGTCACAGATTGTCTAGCATGCTAAGAACCAGCCTGTCTGTGACTAGTTAAACCCACCCTTCAGTAAACTAACTGGCTTATCTTATGGCTGCCAGAGACCTCGTTTTCACACTGACACTGAGAACAGGAAAAGTAAACAGGAAAGGACAGGAAAGTAACTAAAAGTTAGCAGTCAATTGCTCCAGCAGCATGCGCATTGTTGTAGTTACATTAACAGATCAGAATAGTCAGGCAGGGATGTGCTGGGCTGCTGCTGTTACAAAGTAAGTGTGATCTTTCTCTAGGACTGGGGTGTCAGACTAATTTTCACTGAGGGCCACACCAGAGTGCTGGTTGCCTTCAAAGGGCCGACTATAATCAGCCCTGTAATCACCTTGAATCTGCAGGGGACCTTACAGGCCACATAATACAGGGTCGCAGGCTGCATTTGGCGTTCCGGCCTTGAGTTTGACACATGCTCTAGGAGCTGAACCTCTGTTCAGCCATAAAACACTGTTGAACTGCTGTTGTTTTGGGGGACTGCAGTAGTGTACTTAAAGGGCGAAAGTTATTAAACTCGGTAAGACCGCTCTGGGTCTTTCAGAGTTTACCGGGAGAAATCTCGCATAGTTCTTGTGAGATTTCTCGAGATCGAAATTTTTTTTATTTATTTATGGAACGGTAGCTATACTTTACATTAGTAGCATGGCTACCTTTCCATTGAAAATTTTGAAAAATCGGGATCGAAAAACTTGATCTCAAAATCTCGAAAGAAATCTCACGAGAATGTGAGATTTCTCTCGGTAAACTCGGAAAGTCCCAGAGCGGTCTTTCCGAGTTTAATAACTTTCGTCCAAAGGTTAAATAACAACTAAAAGTGAAAAATATAACATTCTTATTTTCTAGGTATTCCTATCTAGTGAATTACAGAAACTATTTTAAGTCTTAAAGGGGGTAATTCAGGAAAGTGCGAACTCGCCTTGCGATGCTTCGCATCAGCTTGCTGAGACTAGTATGCTCTCCCTGGTCTCCTGCACTCGGAGATCAGCGAACGCTTTAAAGGTACTTCGGCAAGGTGACTCGAGTGGTCGCGAGGTGAGCTGAAGTACCTTTAAAGTGTTCGCTGATCTCCGCGTGCAGGAGACCAGGGAGCGCATACTAGTCTCGGCGAGCTGATGCGAAGCATCGCAAGGTGAGTTCGCACTTTCCTGAATTACCCCCTTAGTCCTGACAGCTGTATTTTTGTTGTGTGGCAATTTCAAACATTTTTGTTCTGCTTCAGAGGCAGAACCCTTTTTGGGCAATGTTTCAACAGAATGTTAGATAAAAATAAATAAATATACTGTATACAATATTATTGTAACCCAATAAAGTAAAACTGAAGATTTTTTTAAATTAAAAATACTATACATTCTTGGGTTATAATGTAAAATATTATTGGATTATACCTTTATTGCATTTTTGTTAACATTTGTACAATCATAGCAAAAATATCCTCACCAGTATCAGGTTTTGCCAAAAGATTGATCCCATAAGAAATCATTATTTTAGAGTTCAGAACAGACTGTAGACTGCTGGAGATTTATTACTCTTACTAACAAATGTTTCAAATATTTCTTTGGTGGTGTTTTTTTTTATATGGAATAATTGAAATTTTGCCATAAAAAATTTAGCAACAGTGGCAGTAATAAAGGGGGAAATGGATAAATATACTTGTACAAGGCTGAAACACATTGCCTAGTTCTCCTTGTGATGAACACATTCAAAAATATTTGATTTGTTCCAAAAATCAGTTAAGCAATTCACTTATGTGATTCAGAGAAGTGAAAACTGTAGCACTTGCAAATACACAAGTCAGTGAGATTTTCCACTGATTTATTGTCACTGTAATGCAGTATGTCTAAAGCCACTTTCTTCTATACCAAATTGCTAGAATAACATTCTGACCAGGAGGAACTGCTCCAGGCTCTGATTACAGTAGAGACAACGTCTGGAACACATTCTTAGTATCCATGAAAATGTATTCTTTGCTTTCTAGGGAAAGGGCACAGATTGTCAATGAAAACACTGTAAAGATCCTGGTAACAAGGACAGTGCAGGGCAATACGACTATGTTAAAATACTCACCACTTATATGTGGTTCAGACTCTGGGAGGAATTCACCAAAGTTCAAAGTGAGGTGCGGATCCTTTGCCTCACTTCGCTCTGATTGTTATGCACTTGCTGATGTCCGCGTGCAGGTAGGTATATACATTATAAACAAACGTAGATTTATAAATAAATATTATTTACTAGTTCTTGTTAAAGGAGACATTAACTTTCCCAAATAGTTACAAACTCTATTCTGCATGCTCCCCTGTAAAATTAAAAACTGTTTTTCAATTTTTTATGATGAAGTTAAATTCCCTTCCTTGCTCCCAGTGCTATAGACATACTGAATTATGCATTCATACATTATTGTCCAAGCATATTTTTTAACTCTGAACTTGATTTAATACCCTGTATTGTGCATTTGTTCTCACCCCTGAAAAGAAAAAAACCACTGTCCATTTGTGCATAGTAAAGCAGTATCTCCGTCCTCTTACTGTTTTGTAGAGAGACGTTTCACCATTGCTGATATAACACAGCCACATTTACAGTGTGAGCAGGTGCCTGGCTTGTGGGCAGAATGATGAACGAATGATATCTTAATGGATAAATGGTGAGAGTGATACAGTACAGATGCTTGGAAGGAAGATAAGATGCAGGGCTAAAACAAAGAAAAAAGGTTGAGAATTAAATCAGAAACTTACATTAATCATAAATTGACACCACAGAGCAATCCAATGCAAAGCACAACACAAACGGATTGATTTATAATAAAAATATACATACATGCAAATCTAGCATAAAGGACAATATCACTCACAGACCATTCTTAAAGAAGTGAAGTAAAGCAGAAAAGGAACCCAAAGGGGGAGCCCTAGAAATAAGCAGGTAGGAGTAACTGCTATACGACGTACCCTAAAAAGCTAATGATTCAGTCTATCAGCCATGATGCAAGACTATCGCTGGTGGAAAGCAAAGCAGCAATAAATAAAGTGTAGAATGTGCTATAGTTACAGGTCTTACTCTGAAAGACATTCATCCAGGATAAGCCTGAATATTGGTGCTAGGATTCTCTACTTGCATATTTGTATGTGCATTTTTCTTTATATTTAAGACATGAGAAAAGCGCAAAATATAGCGCAACTAAAGTAAATCACAGGCATAGACTCATAATCACTAAATGCCAGGCAGTGACTGAAACCAGACAATGGAGGTCCCTGCCCCACAGATCTTACAATCTAAACAGGTGGGAGACTTACAAAGAAAGGAGGGCTAAAAGTGCTTGGGTCAGGAGCCTTTACGTGCAAATCATAAACTAGAGCTACTTAAGCATAAATAAAAGAACATGAAAACCAAGGCCAGTGATCCAAGAAGTAGAATTTAAATTTGGTTTTAAAAATATTAATAAAAAGGGCAGTATTGGTGGGTGGTGTAGAAAGGCATCTGATTTGTGAGATATTGACTACATTCTGAATTAACAGGGTTAATGAACATATAATCAATGGAAAGGTGGGATCAGGGCCAAGTTTAGGTGGAAAAATTAATCTTGTATTTGTAAGATTTAAATTTAGAAGGCATTGGGCTATCCAAGAGAAGATTGGTAGAAGATTGAGATATAAATCTGGCAAAGAGGGAGAATGCATCTACACAGCTGAGGGACAATAGTGTATCAACAACAATGTACATCAGGGCTCCTTTCTCCAGCAGTCCTCTATGTCTCCATCATAAATAGAGCATTTCCTGGATCCAGGTGTGTAGGGTACCGGAGCTGTGTCGGAACTGCAATACAAGCTCCTTCTAGTAGTTTGAGCAGTTTAGATATTTCTGGGTCAGCCCCCCCCAGCTGAACTGTCACTTGGGACAACGATCTGGGCTGAAAGCGCAGTGAAAAAGAAGTGACTTGTAACGTATTCTGCAATTATATTACTAACATTTTTAATTCCCTCAGAATAGTGGAAAGAAGGTATAGCAGAGACTGGAGGTCCAATGTAATTACTACACAGCACTGGAGGGAAATGTAAATTCAGAAAACAGGAGCAAATCTGCAAAAGCAAAAAAAAGCTTTTAGTATCATTTCAACATTTTATTCTAAAAAGGTGTCTCTTAGAAAATCCATTGTACTTTGTAAATTCTATTAGTGCTGGAAGAATGGTATTTCTTTTACTTGGATTTTATTTTTTCGTGCTTGAATAGGTGATATTTTAGGTTATATGTATTTTTAGTGATGATTTCTAAGGGCAGTGTCCTGCAAGGCATTTTGACGCCTTTTGCGACACACTGCCTTTAATACTCCTTAATGATGTTACAGTAGGAATTTTAAATGGGGAGAATCTCTTTAAGCACCTTTACGAACATAGCAAGTTCTCTCTTCTGCCTGAGATACAACTTATTTGGAGCATAGATTGTTATGTACGTAGATTAGTCAAGTTCAAGGTTCAATTACCTTACAAACAGTAGGAAACAGTTAAATGGTACAAATTCCCTGTTTAAAGCAAATTGCAGAATTTTTGAAATATTTGTCTTTTTATCTCCCATTTCTTTTGGTGCTTTGATGTCAGTAAGACAGCACTATAGATTGCCAGCTGGCAGAGGAATATCTAAAGGTCATAGTGACCTAGTAGCCACCCATGCCAATCTGTTACAGCTCAGCTACATCCTAAAACAGATTGTGAAACTCAGTAAGTTTTAAAAGGATTCTCAGGCCTTTGGGCAGAACTGCTGAAACTAATAACTCGTGGTGCCAGTTTGCAAATAGATTTACTTATTTTTACTGCAACTTTCCAAAAATGTGATCTTCAAGATAAAGCCCTCCTGGTGGTGGCTGTAACAATGTACAGGTCCATTCAATGATTCTTAGTGGCTAGTTTTCCTTAGAAGCATGGTTATCCCAATGCTGGAGAAGCCCTAAAATCTCATTTGTCAAGCTCTTATTTATTGCTGCACTCATTGTGATATAAGCTATTTGGTCACAGGTCCTGTAGTCTGAACTACCTGGTACGCAGCACACCAGTTCATTTTCGCTTATATGTTAAAAGGTGGAAAAAAATAAAATTTCTCTTGGTTTTATTCTCCTACTTTACTTTTTTAGTTCGGACAATAAGTTACAATAACTGATTCTGTTTAGTAATAGCTCCAGACTTGGGAAATTATTGTGCTTTTCAGCTAATACAGTGGACTGTAAAGTTTAAAAAAAAAAGTTTAAGGTTGTTAGCTTTGCCTTAATTGTATTTTTGCTTTGGAAAAATATCATTCCATTTGCTTAGAACCAATAACCATTATGTAGAGTTTACCAAATATGATACAAATTCAAAACTTTAGAACTTTCTCTTTGGTTGATATAAACATCTGTCAGAATTCTTATGTAACGATCCGGGAAGTAAGAATTTCTGTTTACTTAGCAACAGTTCAAACTTCAAGTATCATAACTCAGGTTTCACCTGTGTGAAGGTGCGTATTATGCTTTCTCTATCAGCTATACTAACAAAACCCTTCCTATAGTCATAACATTTCACCGATCAGGGCAGACATCAGTTTGAATAGTGCTTGCTGTGGTTAAAGTTTTCATTGTTGGGTTTAAGGCCAAACAAGTCATTTTTCCTTTAAGTTCTGAAATTGTTTAAAACAACATTATATTGTATGTATGTATGTATAATTTTATTTATAAAGCGCCACAAATTTACACAGCGCATACATTTTCAAATAATCATTTGAAAAATCAATGCAAACTGATGTTAATAGTTTTTTTTTAATTAAAAAAAAGGTAAATTTACATTAAAATAAGACAATTGTTTGTCTTAAAACAATTATTAGTCAGGAGGGTTGGAAAGTGGTATTTGCTTGAATACTGAAGTGATAATTACTGTATAAACACATTTGTGGATGCAGGGTGGAGTATATCTACGTGTACTAATGAACTTGTCTACTAGTTTTACATTAAAGAATTCTAGGTATTTTGATGGGACAGTATAGTTAAAAATAAGGTGCTTATGAGTATCTATAAGACATACACAGATACAATGCAAAGTCCCTTATGCGTAATATTTCCTACAATATTCCTAGATAGAGCTATTCCTAAATATATTGGGCCTACAGAGTTACAGTGCAGCCATAAGACATACTGTACCTAGAAAGAAGGCAAAGTTCCCCATGTGCAAAATGTCCTAAGACATTCCCAGATATAGTGCCCAGCAGATGTTCCCAGTTACCATACATAATATTATCAGCTGGAAGTCAGTAGGGTTATATGAGTGGTAGCAGTGCATCCACTCCAGCCACAGCAGTTCACCTAATCTACTCACCATTTTGGTAGACAGAAGATTTCAGGGGGGAATTCACCATTCAGCGAAGTGAGCTCCAAAGCCTTCGGCTCACTAAGCAAATGGTATTAGACGGGAGTCCCTTTAATGCGCATGCTCATATCCGCACGCAAGACATCAGCATGCGCATAATACCATTTGCAAAGTGAGCCGAAGGCTTCGGAGCTCACTTCGCTGAATGGTGAATTCCCCCCTTAGGAAGTAGCTGAAGCAGCATTATTAAAGGAGTTCTTTAGTCTTGGCTTATAATATATGTATAAAATATTCCAAATCATTTCCTCCAGCACTTATTTTTGAAATGGAGGTATAAACTTAGTTTAGTTGTATTAATACTGTGCCTCAGAAAAATGTCAGCACTAGTGCCTGCAGATATTGGAGGGTGGGCATATTGGGCAGCTGCTGCCAACTAACTGGAGCAAAGACACGAGTACTAATGAACAGTGCTTTATGGTTATTACTATATTATGGTAATATGGGCATTACTGACTGGCTGAGTAGGACGCCAAGCAGAGGGCAATATGTGAATTGCCCTGCCACTTATTGTAAAATCTCAATTAAAATGTTAATACAATGTTAATAAATGTGTGGAAAAATCACCTTGCTAGCATCCTGATTACCAAAAAGTAATGACCAACAAGAGTGTTGTCTTGGCCCTGTTACACACCTGCCTGTAAATCGCTATACTAACATAATTCTATACTTTTACTTGTTTGTTTAGAGGACCAGGATTGAGGCAACATCATGAGAAGTGACTTGCTTATGATGTCAGCTGGCATTCAAATAGAGAATGATCATTGCATTGCATTGGTCGGGCGGTGTGGTGGCTCAGTGGTTAGCACTGCTGCCTTGCAGCGCTGGGTTCTGGGTTCAATTCCACTTTGGATTTAATCTGCAAGGAGTTTGTATGTTCTCCCCGCACTTCCTCTGGGCACTCCAGTTTCCTCCCATAATCCAAAAACATACATCTGTGTGTGAATGAATAAGGAAAACTAGATTGTAAGCTCTGCAGGCAGTGAATAATGAATCTCTGTAAAGCGCTGCATAAAACTGTAGTGCTATATAAAAATGAATGACTCATAGTGCAGTACACAGGGTTGGATTCATAAAATAACTTTCCAAAGGAGGTAGCAGCAAATTGTTGATTTTGAAGCAAAAATTTGCCCAAAATTTTTTTTCAGCCTCAGATTAAAATTACATAAAGCAGTTTACTCCTGGGCGCTAACCAAAGAGGCAAACCACCAGCAACCATTCTTTAAGTTTATTTACAACCACAAGCAGCTTATGACATAAGCAGTTTACTGCTTGAAACCAGCTATATTGGATGTTTTCAAGTAGCCTACATGCAATTAGGTTAACGTTAATTTAGTAATAAAGCTATACTGTGTGGGGGAAATAATATCATTAGAAATGTGTAACACTCTGCTTTGTAGCAGGATGCCTGCTCTATCCCAAATATGTTTCATGTATTTAGACTCTGGTAATTCATTATTAAGGTAACAGATTATGGAGGTAATTCACGATAGTGCGAAGTGAGGTGCGGAGTCCTTGCCTCACTTCGCACTGACTGATATGCGCTTGCTGATGTCCGCGTACAGTCAGTGAGAAGTGAGGAGAGGACTCCGCACCTCACTTCGCACTATCGTGAATTACCCCCTATAATTGTGATAAGTCTGCCTAAAATTGTTATAAGCTTACAAATTTTTTATATGTATTTTTAGCCCTTTGTATTCTAATGGTTTTGTATTATTTAAATCCTTTAGTTACCTGAACCAGTTTAAGATGTTGGTGGAGGTGACTACAATTGCAGTTATGGAATTATACTCTATCCTAACTAATACAGAATCACTACATATCATTAGACAGTTAATGTAACTTTAATAATTTTCCTCTTTGTTTTCTAACAGGTGTGGATCAGAGTGAAGGAGCAGTTTATATTCCATACAAGACTTTGGTTCCTACAATCCGTGCCATGTGTTTTAGTAAAGGAGAAGCTCAACAACTGATTGAAATACTGACAGAGAAATATGGCATCATGCAGGATACCTGGCAAATGGTACTGTAGTGCTTTATCCCTTGAGCACTCTACCAAAATGTATTGCTGGTTGAGGAGTTAGTCTTACTAATTGATCCTTGAGGTGAAATGTAATAAAATATAAAAATATCAGTATGGTGATATCGAACGAGTTTTACCGATATCATGATATTACCGATATTTTTACTGATAATTAGTCATATTGATATCGCGATCTCCAAATTTTTAATCTGTTTATTTCTATGGAAAATCCATAATATATCGCTGGAAAATTCAATATCGCGTGTGACTGAAAAAATCGGTAAAAATCATTCGATATGGCGATTTCGGCAATATCAGTATTGTGATACCAATATTTTCGATTTTATTAAATTTCGCCCCATTGGTGTGAGATTGAGTCACTAAATAGAATGAAGCTGGCTGTAACATCAAAAATGAAAATGCCCCAAATGTCCTTTCAATTGCTATGTATTCAAATTGTGCTAAAAAAAAAATCAAGTTATGTCTAAAAAAATATGAAACTTTCTCTTCATGAATATATATTATCTAATGCTCCTTAGAAAACAATGGGACTGGGTGGAGTTAATTTAACAAACACACGCAAAATGCTATCTTGATTGATAAAACAGATACAAAGCAAATACAGTTCATGAATTTAAACTTGAAAGAAGTGCTGTATTTGAATAACTGCCATGGCAATCCAAATGAGTATTCTTATTTTTCTGGAGTTACTGGTGTTTTATACTACGACCATACTGTTTCCTGAGGGCTAATCCACACAGAAGGTGATTCCCTAAAGTCCAAATTGTCGCGTAAAGGTGTGAATTCACCAGCTAAAGACAGTCGCAATAGACTGCTACTGTCACAGTCGTGTCTTTATAATGAGAATATTGTCCCAGTCACGACTTTACTATGGAAATATTGTCACAGCCGCAACTTTAAAATTGTCGCAGACGTGACTTTACAATGGGAGAATTGTTGCGGTCGTGGATTTGCTATGGGAATCCATTGTTTGAGAATTCGACAGTCGAATTCGGACTTTAGAGAATATCCCCCACATGCTGTTGTTTAGTACCATAGATAGTAGGGAAGAAATAACAGTTGTTGATATTCTTAACAGCCAATCCAAACTCTTCCACAAACTCAGAGGAGTTCTGATTTGTTCTTAATATGTATGTATGTATAATATTATTTATAAAGAGTCACAAATTTACGCCGCGCTGTACAATTAGGCAATACAATTATAGTACAGACATGGAAGAAGTATATTATATAACACAAATATAATATCACAAGGATACAACACTTTCAATGCCAAGTTGTGGTTGATACAAGAGGTTGGAGGTCCCTGCCCTGTAGGGCTTACAGTCTAAATGGGAGGAAGACTTACATATACAGATAAAGAGGAATAAGAGCTGTAATATTGTGCTGAAACACTGGTTAATAGATATATATACTAAACATAAATAACTAATTATAAAATAAAATATATTTACACAAAGATCAGTGCTAGTGCTTCATAAGGTAGGACTTCAGTTTGGGTATAAAATTGCAGAGGGAATGTTCCTGGCGAAGATAAAAGGGTATAGAATTCCAGATGTGGGGGGCAGAAAGAAAAAAGGGTTTAAGATGGGAATGAATGAAGTGAGCAATGAATCCTAAGGGTTCCTAATGTCTTGGAGAAAACCTGTGGGTGCAACATTTAATGCCGAGGAGTCATAATTTATAGCCTGTGCATTAGTGAGATGTTTGTCCAATTTATCGGATTAAAGGAAAACACTCTAAAAATTAAAGTGTTTGCACAGTTGGAAACATCTCAATGGTCATCTAGAGTTGGCAGCTTGGGATAGATTTCCTGTGGTCAGATAAAACCACACTGTGATTTCTTGGCAAAAATTCTAATTAATTAAAAAAAAATATCTTGAAAGCTCTCAATTAAAACCTTAGCCCTAATGTATTCCACAAGTCTTAAATGATTG
>WMED01002053.1:1479-12088 GCA_019650415.1 Pipa parva
GCTCAACTGTGAAACTTTCATAAAAATTCAAACTTCGGTATTTCTCAAAACAAAAATAAATGAATTTGCAGAGTGGGCCTGCGGCTCCTGAATCAAAGGTGCTAAAGCAGGGAAAAACGTACAATGATTCCATGTATAGAAAACACATTGTACTCCATTTATTAAATTAATATAAAAAAAAATAATTTACTGGGAACACGTTGCACGGGATGAAATGCCCAGAAATGCTAAGGTTGGGAGCTTATCTATAATGGCCGATTGCAACATCTCTAAACTCAGGCAGAGATCGAGCAGTGGCAAGCTCTAGGGTCTGACTTTACCATGTTTTTCATAATTATCTACTGCCAAATTTGCTGGGAAACTGCGATATTAATCCAGCCGAATTATAAATCTCAACTCTGCAGTTCACAATCTGCAAGGCCCAGGTCTTTAAAAAGTATTTAAAACAGCAAAGGCAGCAAAAGTGACCCAACTGACCATCCCAACTTCTCATGTTCTTATGACGAGATTTCTATTGCTTTTACTCCTGACGGGGAAAACAAGGGACTTAACTTTACCCAGTCTGGATAATAGAAACTGTAGCACTACACGATATACTGTAGATCCTTCATTGTATACTGAATCAGATTAAAGGCCTTAGGGGGAAAAAAAGCAAATAGGAAGTGAGAATAGAGACGATTACCTTATTCTTCCTATCCAAACACTCTTACACACACACTGGAAGATGTTATTTCCTTGCAATATTACTCCTGAGACCCACAATTCCCCTACCGAGGCTTCTCAGTAACAGCCAGTTAATTAACAACTCACCATTTGCCTTTCCCTGCATCTTGCTTTGCCCTTTCTCTGCCACATAGATCTACTTTACTGCAATGAGCTGTAGACCCTTCTGGAAGCTAAAAGGTTACAGAAAGAATCCTTATTCTGGTTTGTCGTTAAATCAGTGAATTTATATATACAGTATATATATATATATATATATATATATATATATATATATATTAACACAGATTTTATGATACAACATTGGCATTTTGATAATCTATAGAATCACCTGCAAAGTCAACAATTCCTCACTTAATCTGAGTCATTTTTATTCTGATTATTGATTTAAAACTGTTCAGTGTATATATTTTTTACTTGCCCATAATAATGGTCAAATCCTAATGAAAGATGTTAATCTACTTGTTCATCAGATGTTAAACTTAGACTGCAGTACCCAAAAGGCAATTATTCAGTGTACATGAAAGGAGAGAGATATTTAAAATAAATACCATGTTCCCTGCCCTGCGATCAGTCTCCCAATCAGCAATCAAGCTAGAAGTTCATGGCCCCAATGTAAAATCTGATGCTGCTAGCAAGACTGTCATTAACTCCAAGACACACTCATGCACCCAATCAGCATTAACGTTATTATTCCACATTCTTGACAAACCAATCACATTGCATCTGTGCTAGTCAATACCTCTTATACTGTATATCTCTTCATATTTTTTTTTTATTTTAATTTTAATCTTTAGGTACTTACTGGAAACCCAGTATCTTTGATCTCTCTATAGTTATAACCCACAGGGAAAATATGGACTGATAGGCTCAAAATGTCTGTCTATGCCTCAATAATTGTCAGAACAAACACCCATATCCCACTTAGCATGCATATTTAGGGGGTAATTCAGCAAAGTGCAAACTTACCTCATGCATATTTAGGAGGTAATTCAGCAAAGTGCAAACTTACCTGGAGATCCTTTGATTCACCTCGCCGAGACTGGTACACGCTCCCTTCTCTCCTGCACACGGAGATCAGCGAACGCTTTAAAGGTACTTCGCCTCACCTCGCGACCAATTGAGTCGCCTTGCGAGACTGATCTCTGCGTACCAGTCTCAGCGAGGTGAATTGAAGGATCGCCAGGTAAGTTTGCACTTTGCTGAATTACCCCTTAATCTCACCCATCCTGCTCTCTCAAATTCAGCCTCTCAATATCTGCTTGTCTTGCCTACTTCATGCCGCAAATGCCATTCTGCACTTCTTGGAGTAGTGATCCATCTGACCCCAGTAAATTAGCTATGATCTAGGTATGGGGTTCTATGAATCCAAGTGCATATCTGCTGGATATTACCAAAATGATATAGTAAAAATAAATCTATGCATTTCTCAGGAAGCCAAACACTGAAGGGGGCAGGTGAAGATAGCAGAAGCACAGTAAAATGACAGCTAGAGCAACAATGACTAGCTATTCTACAAAGGACTCTAATGAGAAAGACTCAAAGGCGTCTACAAACCCAATAGTAATGGTTAAGTGTTGGTCAATGGGAATAGTTCGTTTGTAATTACCGATGCAAAATACATGTCCAACTATAGCTGGAACAGCTTTCATTGCTCCAACAAACTAGAAGAAGGTAGTATAAAATTATAATGAACCTTTTATCTGACCTTATTATAATACGGCTAATGGGTTTTGTTCATCACTCAATTCATTTTAATTGTAAGGGATACTGAATGACGACAGTGGGGGAAATTTACTAATGCAATTCGATCCATATCGCCGTTTTTCAAAACTTTATTTTTTTTCCATGCCGCATTTTTTTGATTTCCGTATTTGCGTAAAGGTCGAATAAAATTTATCGATAGTGATGTGTTAATGCAATTTACATTACTGTCAATGGAGCCCTTTTCGATCCATATTGACATTGGCGATTTTTCTACCAGGGGCTTAGAAAATTTTGACTGCCTCGTCTCCATAGGGAATGATGGACATTCGCCACCTTCATCCAGGTGAACACTTGTTAAGGTTAAAAAAAAAAGTTAGAAAGGGCTTAGTCATTTTCGATATTGGAAATATCAATATCTCTGATATTGATCAAGGAGGGAAAGGTTATCCGATATTAGTAAATACCCCCCCCCCACCGAGAAGCAAATTCCCCATTAAAAAAGGATTAAAAAGTAAACCTTACTGGCTAATCTCTTTTTGTAAGTGTTTGATTCATTAAAGGTGATAAATGGGCAAAAAATGTTATACTTGAAAATGAATTGTAATTACTGTTATAAGTATTATAATATTGCTTTAGCTATATTATTTTGTCATCAGTTTAGTTTATTCATTGCAGCTATTCTCATTACTTTCTGTAGGATATAGTTATGCCTTGTTAACATGCACAATGGATGCTCCAATCAGAATCCCATATACATTCTCCTTTACCATCTACCCTCGCTAAGCAATGAAACAGTGACATTAACACCTATAGTCACAGGCAGGCAATCCCTTTCCTATTTTGGCTTGATTTTAAATAATGATATTAGTTGTGGTTAATGTAACTGTTATTCTCCCTATGTATACCTGATTTGCATTCAGATTTAAACAGACAATAAGAAGAATAAATAGTAATGTTATCGATATCATTTCAACTGTCAGAAAGAAGGAAAGGGAAATATGCCGCTTGCCTCTTCTTAGCTGTAGGGAGCATTTAACTCCTGTATTGCTAAACAGAGATGTAAAGTAGAAGAACAAGGACAATTTGTAATACAGGAGAAAGCAAACTGGGTTATCTTTGGATGAGTCTAGAATTTTTATTTAAAGATGTAGTGAGATTGGAAACAATAAATAAGCTCAAATAGCTGGCAAAGTAAAATATAGTGGACATATGGTAAACATGCATTTCAAACAGCGCTTAATGATACTATACACTGTCCATGGTTATCAGGTGTGAAACAAGTGGAAAAGTGGTTTGACCTTTAATCTACAGGTATATGTCCCTATACATATTTTTCCTCTTTTGTCAATTTATCAAACTTTGGGTCCTATAGGACGATTGTGCAGAAAAAATACTCTGAAAATGCCAAATTGGACAATAATGGTAATGTAACTATTTAAAATGTGAAAAACAAGCAGTTTTTTTTTTTTTCAATTGAGGTGACTTTTTACTTTTCCGGGGCTTAAAGTGAAAGCAGCATTTCCTAAGCAGGAGATTTTGCAACTTGACAAATATGCCCTTTATTATCTGATTAAAACTGGTGCTAAATAAAAGATAATACCCAATGTATTCGAACTTTAGAGCTAACATTGGACATAGTACCAGCTGGGTTTTTCAGAAGGGGTAAGTTATTTCTGTGCAGTATTGCCTTGATGAATTATAAGATTTAGGTTCATGCAAATTGGAGAAGATTTTTTATCTAACTTAAATTCAACAGACTTTTTTTTAAAGTTAGCTCAACCCAACAGAGGAGACTAGTGGTAAAGTTTAAACAATACAGCTGTGTTTGTGTGTAGAACCTGCTTGATAAAGCACTTCTTAAATAAAATAAACTGTAAAATCACTTACAATCAGGATATTGATGGGGAAATGTAGCTACTGATGTACAATGCATACAGGAGCTCAATGGTCAATCTGTACTTTATTGTGATCTCTGGTAGGGAAATATCTGCATGCGGGCATTAAATGCACACATATACTGTATATATTGATTCAATGGAATTCTGTCTTGGTACATAAGATAACTTTGTACATAAATAAGACAGTTCTTTGGGGTTTATTTTCTAAAGTCTGAACTGTTGCGTAAAGGTGTGAATTTGCCAACTAAAGACAGTCGCTATAGACTACTACTGCTGCAGTCACGTCTGTATAGTGAGAATACTGTCCCAGTCGCGACTTTACTATGGAAATATTGTCGCAGCCGCAATTTTTAAAATTGATGCAGTCATGACTTTAAAATGGGAGAATTGTCGCAGTAGCGGATTTGCCATGAGAATCCGCTGTTTCAGAATTCGACAGTCGAATTCACACTTTAGAGAATAACCCCTACTCTGTCCAGTCAGACTCACAGACAGCATTGGACTGGGGTGCTGGGTTCATTAGGAAACAACATATCAGGGGGCCCACTAAATCTTCCTTCTTGTCACTGCGCTGAAATCTTCAGTCCTTATGGTTACCTCGTATCCTACTACATTTTTAACTCCAAGCCGCTACTTGCTTTACTCTGCCCTCGGGTATATGTCATAATGGTGATGTTTTAAACCCACTAAGACCTAGGCCCAAAGAGAAATTTCCCTGTGTCTTGCTAGGACAGTTCAGTGCTGCCTGCTGAAATCAATGTGAATTATGAGAGCAATTTGAGAGTTAGGGTGAATTATGTTTTTGTCTCCACAAAATAACTTTTGTCCCCAGTAACCTGCAATAATAAAAAGTACATGCAACAAATCTATATTGTAAGGCTATACAGTTAAGATTGAATCATATCAGTAGCTCTACATGGACTCTAAATGCATTTTGAGTAAATAATGGCTAATTGATTTCAAACATGTACCCAGCCCCAACCAAACAATTCATTCTCTGAAACGACCTATTCCCGTTTTCATGGTTCTATTCACTAAAACTATTTTGTGTGTTAAAATGTCTACATCACTTCATGAGGGTTATTTATCAAGCATTTTTCTGATTTTTAAAGATTGAAAATAACTTTTTGATATAAAAAAATGCATTAAAAAGTTATTTCTTACATGGCAAAAAGAGTATTTTTAAATAGGCAATACCAACATAATAAAATAAAGACTGTTCCTCCAGCAATAGGCATTTAAAAAACCTTTTCGACTTTCTAATAACATAGACCGAAACCATTTACAAAACAAAACATATATAAAATAGAAATAGAAGATAAAAAATATAGTAAAGAAATGACAGGGACATCTGCTTTATTTCCATCTTCCATTAAATAAAAACACATCACAAATACACGCATCTTCCGGCTATGGGAAAATCCTTTATAAAAAATTCTACAGGGTCACAGGTAAGGCATTAGGAGAAATCTGCCGTGCGCACAATTGTCTAATGCAATCATTTCATCTAAACATGTCACATTTTAAAGTTGGTGACATTAACCTCAGATATGAAATTTTCAGACTTAAGGAACTGTAATACTACATTTCTGATGTATGGGAGAACATTTTACTGAGCCTCCCCTCAGAGCCTCAAGGAGTACCTTAACGCTTTCTGTGCCGATCACTGATAATAGAAATGATTGTTTAACAGAAATAGCCTCTGTAAACTGCCCGTAAAGCAACAAATAGAAATCTTTAAAGACCCGCTAATGTGGATCTGATAGAAGTCAGTGGACTACTGCAGGTATAACAGAATACATTGGAACATTTTTAAAGTCAACCTGCATTCCAGCCTGATCTGCCCTTGAATAGATTAGAAATATACTGTCACGGGTGGTTCCAACCTACAATTATTCTGAACAGTAAATGAAAACTCTTTAATCTACACAACAAATTGGTGTTTTTGTCCCAAATGTCACATGCAGAGATCAATTCTAGGCCAATAAATATTGGACCATAACATTTTCATTATATCAAATGGGGTGAAAAACAATTAAAGCAAAAGGGAAAAAAGAATGGTCCACTAACTTGACTTGTTCCAACAGTTTAGGGGTTAAGATGCAACGAGCCCCTATCTTTCCAAAATAATAATGAAGTCTTGAGATAAATAATTATCAGGAAACATATGTGCTGTTTAGCGTGTGACGGGATGACCTTGCAGACCTACTTAAACTGCCAGTGTGACAATGACTATATAATCCAAAGGAAGTATACAGAATTTTTAAACAGAACAACACCTTTTAACCCGCCTGCCGAAAACCTTTCTATGTGTTAAATTCTGCATACGTCAAATGTATCCTAAATGACGCTCACCCTTATCTATGCACAGATTCCCTTGTGTTAAATTTCAATTCATTTATATATTTATGAAATATATTTATACTTTTTCTACATCTCTTTTTTTTTTTTTTTGAGCGCTCTCTAATCTGATTTAAAAATGTTTAGTGGAAAAAAAAGTTTTTTAACACCACCCATTGCTAAACAGGAAACGTGATTTTCTGATAAAAACAAAAAAATAAAAAGCTAATCTATGTGGTCCCTACTGAAGATGAGCAACCTTTGGTGTCAACTAAAAAAAGTCATCTAAATAATGCTAACATCAATTTATGTGGCTACCCTAAGAGATTACGAGAAGAGTGATTCAAATACTCATCAGAAGTTTTTATTTATTTATTTTCCAGTATATTAGCACTAACATTTTTCTTAGAAGATCCTTTGTTAAATATTTCTATTTTTACACTCATGCTTACCCTGTTTTCAAGTTGTCCCAAAAATGTTAAATGCAAATGACATCTGCATATACAGAGAACGTATCACTAACTTACGACTGTTGTATGTGTTACAATGACTACTTGATGCCTAATGCAAAATAATAAAAAAAAATAAATAAATAATAACAGTAATTCAATAGACTAAAAAATATGCCCACCATTTTCTTACTAAGCTCATCGGTGAAAAGTAGTCACTGCACTGAATTGTGGGTAGGCCTAAAACTACATGTTTTTTTGTATTGTCATTTTTAAACCTTGATGGGGGCTTTTGGAAGAATCCCTAGAACAGGCATAGTATTGAAATGTCATCTTTTATTGAACAAAATCTATAATTACTCAGTGACGTGTACATAGGCCAAATAAATTGCCCAGCTTCTACATAGAAGGTAAGTGTAAAATGACACCTCTTTGATTGGGGGTTACCAGTATGCCAAGTTCAGGTCTATAATGGAAAGTGTACTATGCTACCGATTCATTTACAAATGTTTAAAAATTAGACAAATACAGTGTTTAGGTTTTTTTCTTTTTCAAACCAATGTTACCAATGATTGAAATCTTGGTTATACTCTGTATGATCACAGGCCATTTAATTGTTGGGATTGGGGCACTCTGCCTTGCACCCTTCCCAGCAAATTATTGTAAAATATGTTATATGTTTGGACTAATATGTAAATAGGGGTGCAGCAGAAAGTTATTGATTGCTGCACTTATGACATGATGTATTTACTTATCATAGTATGTAAGTTGAGTATAAAGTCACCTATACAGGTCTACAGTGTGCGCACACTTTGAAATCGAGCTGAGTCTAAAACTAGGTAACACGATGCATCTCTTATGTAAGCAGCACATGGAGTCTCTTCCTAAAAAAAAAAAAAAATGTTGCTCTTGGCTTCTAACACGATCCAACCATCAGACCTTAGCATTAAAGTTCTATATTAAATAATTCTGATTCTAAAGCTGATTTATAAACCACAGAAATTAACAGGAGCATATTTGAGGTCAGTCACTAGAAACCTGCAGTTCTGCATCTCTTCCTGGCAGATTTCCATTTCGAAAAACGTACAAATGTCTGCTTTGCTTAACAACTGTTTTTTGTATATATAACAATTCTATATACAAGAAAACCTGAAAAAAAAAAAGAATTTGTGGGCCTAAATTCCTTTAAAATTCGAGGATAGATTACATTTCCTGATATCCTTTAAAATGCATAAAAACAGATCATTTTGTCAAACTCTGACAATAGTTCACACATGGTTTCTTTAAAAAAAAAAAAATCTATGCATTTAGCATTCCTAAGATCTATTTTGTAGCTTTACTAGCAAATATTTTGCCAAAATGTTATCTGTCATGGTTGGAAAAGCTACAATGAAATTGTCCAGTAAACAAAAACGTTAACAAAAAATATATAACTGTTTAAAAATGTAAAAAAAAAAATTAAAAAGAAAAATGTCAGAAATTGCGCAATTGTTTTTTTTTTTTTTAAATTCATCTAAGCTACTTTCCCAAATACACAAATTAAAGACAAAACAAAACTATACCCATCTATCTGTTCCTCTGTCTTCATGACAATCTATATTCCTATCGCAACTCTGGCTGAACCCCACATCTCCATCCAAACAGGTCTTCCTCTAAGATTTAACAGCTTTAAATACTGATTTAAAATATATATATATATACCATTTATTTCCAGAGCTTAATACACTTCGAGGATAGCAATCTGTGGCATTTGAAAAGATAATTCTAATGTACTCTATACATAATTTACTAGCCCAGTCCAGGAAGCAAACAGTATCTGATACTGTATTTGTGTTCAAGGATACATTTCTCAAACATTATAAATGACCTCACATCAAAGACTTCCATGTTACAGACCAAACATTTTTTTTTTGGTAACTAGGAGATGCTTGGATATTTTAGAAGGGTACTTTTTATTTACATAGTCCTGAAAAGATGTCCCTTTTTTATATATATAATCTGAGATTTGGTGCTAAGAATGATTTCAATTATTTGCAACATAACTCTTATGGGGTAAAAGAAAAAAATATCAATAAAACAAATATAGATACTGTAACTGTGAAACTAGTGTACACTGTGCTTCTGACTACTGTGTCTAGTAATTGCTATTGCAATACACTACAAATGACATTTTATGTACTATTAATTAATAAACAGATCATAAAAATAAAATTGTTCATTTGACAGATCAGATAGTGTCTATCACACTAGTCCACTGAGAATAAATAAGACCTTACTGTAAACATAAACCTATATATGCTACATATGCATCTTCAACATCATCATATAAGAGTTAACTCTTCTATGTTAGTATCTAAGCATAGCTACTGTATAGACAAATAACCAAATTTAGCACAGAAGACTGCATCTATTATTGGCACAATTAAATGAACTCTAGTGTTTCAACCACCAATCCACTATTTTTTAGGAAAAACTTTATCTCATAAAGGGAAAGGTTTACAGTACTTTCAGTAATAAGTATTAAATATATAAAGCAACGTAGGGCAACAATATCTTACTGTGGATGTTTTGGAATCTTAAATAGCCTATGAAATGCTACCTCACCGTATATACACAAATACACCCTATTATAGATTCCCAATGAGAACGAGTGACGTTCTTGATATTTATCCCTCAGAGCATTGCAATCATTCACAGAAGGATTTCAAACTCATCGATAGCTGATCAAAATCTAACATGGCGCCACATTGTTTAAAAAAAAAAAAAAAGAAAAAAACCTTCACATATTATTGAAAAGGTGATTATTAGATCCAATGAGATAGCTAACAGTCATCTCAGTGTAATTAAATCTTGTAACAAAATGTGACATGTGTCAAACTCTATTTCTTTTTTCCAAACGTTCACATAATTTCATTTTAAAACGAGAGGCCATAAAGTAAAATGTAATTTTATAGTACACCGTTTACCACTTTATATACTGTATATAAGACTGTTTAATAAAGACCCATACTATTTACTGAATATATGGTTTGCTGAAAGTCTTTAAAAAAAACCTCAAAATCTATCCTGATCAGTGGTATAGAAAAATATGAACTTAACACACATTTTGTACTCATATCTAATTCTGCTTCCATTCGCTTAGAATACTCTCCTTTGCTTCCAATTTCATGGAAATAGTTCTTTTCTGCAGGGAAACTTGTACAGAACTGATCTTAAGCAGAACTAAATACTGTACAGTAAAGGAAGATAAATGTAAAGGGAAAATGAACCAGTCCCTAAGGATTGTGAAACAGAAATGGCTTCCTTTAACTTGGTTTCATAAATTTAAAATGCAATGGAAGATCATATATAAAAAGGGCAGATCTCTCCAAATGCATCAGTGTTTAACATTTGGCTGCGCATTAACTAAAATATCTAGAATATGAACCTAAATTAAGTAGAATATGGATCTGTAATCACTATTCAAACAGTGCTGAAACACAAAAGGTCAGA
>WMED01002054.1:0-25292 GCA_019650415.1 Pipa parva
ATTGGTGACTGACTAAATACTTTTTTTCCCCACTGTGTATGTATATATATATATATATATGTTTCATTGGTGTGATAATGTTCTGCAGCTGATTTCAGTAGTGCTGTGGGGATTTGTAAAGTCTGAAAAATTGGCCTTTCAGTTTATTTTGCACAACTTTTTTTTTTACTATAAAAATTCAGAAGAAAAGAATTTGGTGGAAAAAAATCTACTTCTGTACATTATCATAGTGTTTCAACATCCTTCAATGCTATTTAGAGAAGAAAATAAAATTGTCACACATGTGGCACGGGAATTAGTAGTTTACATCAGGTGAGGAGTAGCTCAGTTTTTATCAAAATCAAATTTTGAAATAAATGTAAATACCAAATGCCAACAAAAAAAAAATAACCTATAGAAAACTGAAAAAGTCATTAAAAAGTTGACAAATTCATAAAGCCTAATTGAAAACTTGCTGTGATAAAATGGGTTCATGGCAAAAATGAATGGAAAAAATACAGATTTTACTACTTTTGAAGCATCTGCCCTTCTATGAATATTCCCTAATGACTCATTACATGGTGTAAAATTTGATACACATTTATTTCATTTCCTCTTATATTCTACATTCTCTCTAGACTTCTGTAGGCAGTATTTCAGGGAAATGTTTCCATAGGAAAAAACGAAACTAAAATATATTTTGCCTAAGGGACATGCGCTTGTTAAAGTAAAAAAAAAAATGTACACCCCCCTTTGACAGCTTTTCACAACTGTAATGTTGCCTTCCAGAGATAGATGGGAAAAACATAAAAGTATGGAACAAAAACTGTAAATGATCTGTTACTTTGCTCTACATTACCCTAGGTTACTTGCTCATCCATTCAATAGCCATAACATTTTGACTTTTTTTTATTGTGCATATTCATTCAGTGCAATTACTGTACATTAGCATCTTGTCTGAAGGTCATTTAGTATAGGTTGGGTAGTGTGTCTGATGTTACTATGGTAAATACTGTAGTTTATAATAGTGGTACCTTAGTTATTATGCAGGAAGTTTTCATGTTTTATTGCATAAATGAACTCACAGCTGAGCACTCTGTTTCTGTAACACATTAGAAAACTGCTTCTCAACTATTTCATTTGAATTTTAATGAAGAGAAAGAAGCTATTCATTAAATAATGGATGTTAAGTTTAGTTTTTATATACAAGATTAAATAACCATTTCTGAACAATAGTGTGGCAAAAAAATGTAATTAAATGGATGACAACACCCAAAAACCCTAAATGGCACTTATACAATTTTATTTATTATGCACTTTGCTAGCCCTCCACAAATTCGTCATAATATCTAGAAATTGTTGGACTTTATATCAAACATTTAGTTACAGTTTCAGGTCTTTTAGACTAGGTCATTATAATATATTACATAAAGATCAGCTGAAAATAATAACTTTTGGTTGTATTTGTTTCTGGAACCAAAGAAAGATGTCTGCAAAAGCCAGGCTTATAAGAGGAGATAAAGTAAAACAAATCTGTCTTCAAAGAAAGTATTTCAAAAAGTATTTTTAAAAATGTTTGTGTTACTGTGAATGAAAGCTTTAACTATACACTGTCATGTACAGTATGATGTAACTCTGAGGCCAGGGTCACACTAGCGCAAGTAAGCGCGCCACAAAAAATGCACATCACGAAAAATCATTAAAAAGTATGACCGATATGTGTACACTGTCACACTCGTTTCATACAGGAACGTGCACTGGAACACTTCATGTTCCGTATGGATGTGAACGCGAACGTTGCAACTAGATAGAAGTAGTAGAAGAAAATAGTGCGTAAGGACCTATTGCATATATATGCACATCCTAAAAATATACCAGTGTACATGTGCGGCCAAATTTTTAGGACGCGCCTTTTTTTTTATAAAAAAGGAGCGCACAGATGCGCACGTGTGTCCCTAGCCTGAGAACGTTGTTGTAATTAGCTGTTCACACAAAACAACAGTGAGAATAATAGTGTGAAGAGATAATGGCTATATAAAAAAAAAGGATTATTAAATTATATACTTTGTATTTTAGTATCCAAACAATATATAGTAATCTGTTTTAAAGAATTGTTAACATAATTTAAATGAATGTCTATAGGGAATTAGACACATTCCGTATTAGCAGCATCAATTGTGTTTGACAAAAGTTATTTGGATCCCTCTTGTGGATATTTACTTGCAGTACAAGTCATATTTCAGTGAAAGGCAGGGTTGTGAAATCTTGGAAAAGTTTTTACTGACACAGTTTAAAAATATTTACTGACATCCAATATTTTTTACTCCATGTTCAATGCCTTACAGTTAATTATAAAATATATAAAATTGCAGCTATTTTAAGAGTATAGACTGGTTCAGGAATTCTAAGTGTGTCTTTTTCAATGCAACAAAATCCCACAAACACTGCAGGGAACATATATTGGCGAAATTTATTATAGTGGAAAAGACCGCTCTTGGAGGGGTAATTCACTATCCTCCAAAGTGAGATGCATAGTCTTCGCCTCACTTCGGAATGACTGAAATGCGCTCGCTGATGTCCTGCAAGTGGAGGTCAGCAAACGCTTTAAAGGTACCTCGCCGAAGTACCTTTAAAGCGTTCGCTGACCTCCGCTTGCAGACCAGGGAGTGCGTACCCGACTCGGCGAAGTGGTGAGAAGCATCACAAGGTAAGTTTGATCGTTCCTGAATTACCCCCGAGTTCAGGACAACACAGTTAAGAGCTCAAGGAGATGTGAAGTCCCAAACTGTGTTATGATATTGAATAAATTAAAACAAATCATTTTCTAATATATTGTTTCTCTTCTTAATTCACCTGCTATTTTCTCCTAAATTATTATTATGCTGCTATAATCTTCTCCTGGGGAAAAAAAACTTTCATCCAGTGAGGAGTTTTAGAAACATTTAGATATTGTTGAAAATTGTTGCAAAATGAAACTATGCAATAATAAAAATAAATTAGAAAATGTTTGTTTCAAGATAACTAATAGAGACTGTACTTCTCCTGTAACAAACAAAAAAGCATAACACAAAAATCTAATGGTTATTTTAGTATACAGATATCTACAGTGTATTAAAAACTACAGTTATGGGGAGAAACCTAATAATGTTTCTCCCCATAAACACGATCTATATGTTTTACAAGGTGTGCCAAACAGTGAACCAAAGTGGTTAAGCCCTTGAAACAGGAAATTCATCACAATTTTGCTTCTGTGGATTACACAAAAAAAATCAAGCACAAGCCAATCTATGTTTATATATGAGACTGTGTTGGATTAGTTTTACTTATATCTGCAAATTAATTTAAGTAGTAAATAGTCCAAAATACATCAAAGGTTTCATATCTGATCCTGGGCAGTTTTCTATAAATCATTATTTTTAATATTTTCTCTGTCTTTCTCATTGACTTAATAAATATGGCAAAACATAATACAATTGATTTTTTTTCATAAATTCTATGGAACAATTTCATTGAATAATCCTTGGGAATATACCTCTTTGTGGAAATTTATAAAGATCATTTGGACTTATTTGCTGCAATTTGATCCGATTCACCATTTTTTGCCACATTATCGCCGTTTTTTTTCCTTTTTGTAGCATTTTCAATTTCCTTCAATTTATGTAATGCCAAATAAAATGTATCGACATAGAAAAAGATTGATATTAATAAATTTAAATGGGTTAATACCGCTACACTTTACTTTCAGTAGAGCTCCTTTTCCATCGATATCGCTGATCTTTTCGATGTTCTAAACTTTCTCTATAGGGAATAATGGGTTTTCCCTCAACCAGGTAAGCACTTTTTAGCTATAAAAATGTCAGAAGGGGCTTAATCCATTTTTGATTTTTATGAATATCCCCCTCAGGTGACCTTTATTTATTTACAAAATCTCACACACATAAACATTAGTTTATGAGGTCTATAATTCCATATCAACCAATTAAAGGTTGATTTTTATTACTCCAGCTCCTCTGTACTAGTGAAAGCTAACTGCTAATTGGTTGGCAAGGATTACTAGACCTCAGTAAGAGACTGCTCCCTGTCATTCCATGTGAAGATGTTTAAGACATCATTTTTTGTTGTTTACTGCAGCACTGGACTTTTACTTTTGACAAGTTTATTTTAGAATATAATGTTTGTTTCTGCACCATACTCCTGTTTCCTAAAGTGACTGAATTATTGTAGACAGGTCTGAAGTCAAACAATTCTCTTCCTTACTGACAAATGATTGTAGTACGGAGTGACAGTTTCCAACATGTCCTGCTTTTTATTTTCTATCTACTTCTTGAGCACTCTCTGGCATGTGTGTGATATACCAAAAATGGTTGTCGGAAATGGGTATTTTTTTAAATGTAATTACCTGCAGTACATATATAAATATTGTTTGGATTTAAATATGGCAATATTGCAAAAAATATGGTGGCAAAATATAGAACTGTTTATGAGGGGCTAAAGTAGTCTTGCTGTAAATACATTTATTGTTTACTGGAGTGCACAATAATCAACAGTTTAGTGTTATGAATGATGCATATCTCTAACACAGCCATTTTACTCACCTTTGTAATTCTAAAGGTGATTTTGAGATTAATCAAAACTGGAACATGTGACATACAGAAATATTTCACATTTTCTTCAAAGTCCAAGAAAAAAATCATTCCACATTGCGATGTGCTGGTACTGTGGACAATAAAGGCTTGCAGCCTGGCCATAGCATTCTCTCTGTATTGCATTCCAAGTGAATAGAAACTCCCTGATAACAAAACCTGACCCAAACCCCCTAAGTGCTCCAAAGCAGTTGCGGGTTAGAGAAAAGGGTTGAGCAAATGGGTTGATTTGATGGTCTATTTTCGTCAATCCTAAATATTTAACAATAATGTATTTTACTACATTCCCAAAAATCCCTGTGGGTTCCATGATCCTGGAGCACAGGAGTTATTGGGAATAAGGGCATCAGCAACTGGGCAAGTCTATGGTGGTTGCTGCTGATCATTCAGGAGCTCTTTTTCGTGTAGTATGTCTGTCTTTAAGTTCAGAAATTTTTATCATTATGGATGTCAATGAGTTAATGAGTTTAGTGTGTAACCTGAAAGCACCACATATTTTGTAACTGTTAATTATGACTGACACATTTTCCTGATGTTTGTTGTCTCACTTTTTTCAAAATAAAAAAAGTGTGCAACTTAAAACCAATTTTGTATACTGAACAAATTAACTCAGTGTTTACAGTACCTCTGGAGAACTTTACATGTGTCCTTCAATCTGTGGGTTTTTAGTTGTTGCACAACTCCAGCTTCTAATTAAACCCAACTGATCTTCTTTGAGGTCCTGTGAAGGGAAATTTATAACATTTAGTCACTAGTTTAAGATCACCTCTTTAGACTGTGACTATATTTATACTGTTCTCAATACATCAGTAACAAATTACAAAAGTAAAATGTGTGCACCTGCTCAGAGGTTAAAGCCAGGTGAGCATCCAAAGTACAACAACAAATACAGTGTATGATTTTCACTTATGTTGTAGAAAAAGATGAATTCTTATGCATAGCTTGCTAGAACATTACATAAAATCATTTTATATTCTGCAAAAGTTCGGCTGCAATTTATCTGAAGCTTCTTTTATTTTTTTTCCATCTCATAACTAATCTTTTCTAGCAGTATGGGAATTCTGTACAATTCAAATGAAAATCTTTGCAGAACATGGGAATGAAGAGCTGAATGCTATCTGTTCATCTATTGATCAAAGATGACAAAATATCTCTAATTCTTATACAACACAACATTGATATACTGTAAATAAATATTTGGCACAGCCAGATATGTTTCCACAGAAGTGAATTGCATCAGCACCCTTTGACTCTGATCAGTGGTGTGGTGTCATCTGCAGCTAAGATGCACAAAATGAAATCTTGTACCTATGGACCAGCTGTATATTTACTCGCTTACATTATACATTGAAAAATAATAAAGTAGATGAAAAAGAAATGGGAAAAAGGCAACAAAAGTTTCAAGATGGAACTTTTTGTGGTTAGTCTAGTTCATTATATTACTTCTAATATTTTTTTCCTTTATTTAATTTACACAAAGGAGATTATTTTGTCTTCTTATTTTTTAAGGTTTTCTATTTGTGAAATAGGGTTATAACTTCTATTATTGTCAAAAAGCTAATTGAATGCATTTTGAAGCATTATATCTGAAAATTATCTAATTTGTCTTTTATTAAAGTCCAAGTCTATGTGATGTGTAGTATCAACTCAGCTGCTTAGTGCAGCATTATTTATAGACAGTCTAAGTAGAGGTATGAGTCATTGTAAAACTGAACTTTAACATAAGCTACTGAGAAGTATACATTTACTGCAACCACCTGTCTGGTGAGGTCATTTTCCACAAAAATTATTTGGAGCAGAAAAAAGGAATCATACCCTACAAAGTTCAAGCCAGTGTCTACAAAAACGTTTGACTGATCAGAGCACTTATTCAGTTTACTATATCTGTTTTTAGCATAATGCTGTTACATCTACAGAACCCACAATACTCAGCAACCTTAAAGACAATTACATATTTAAATCCCCACCTTTACTATGTCATAAATAAGGGTGTGTGCTTCCACTTTGAGATGGCAGATGGCCAAATACAAACACAAGCATCAATGATTAAAGTGAATCTGTCAGAAAACAATTATATGAAAACAAGGTGATCATCTGAGCTGTATGCTAAAAACATTCTGCTCAGTATTAAATCATATCCTGATTCATTGCCCTGCTTTACTTTAGATTTAAAGCCATAATGAGTCAGAAAACTTTAACTGCATTTTAAGAGGATCTGTTTGAAGGAGTCACATTGTCTTTAAAGTAATCTTTAGTTTTAGCATTGATACGCTATGTGAAATATGATCCCAGACGCAGTCCTAATTGCTGGAGATGCAGCCAATCCAGAAAAGAGATTTCCAGATGTAAATTAACCGTACTTCAAAATACAGCCATTACGAACCAGTGTAATTGCAATCATGACCAAAGTTTGAAGCTTGCCTTTAACTCAAGTGCCTGCCAAAATATTTCTTCCATTCAATCTGTGCCCAACAAAACTTTTACCCAATAACTTAAAATCAGATTTCTAGGTAAGTAATTACCTAGCATAAAAACGGACTTCCTGCATAGTATATTTAAAACATATTTAGAAATTTTCATTCCGCTGAACATGATTCAAAACTTGATCACTGAATTGCAGAGTTATGCCATAACTAGTCAGCTTGAAAAACATCTTTAAGTATATTATGTTATTAAATTAATCTTCGTATTGATGTTATTGTGTCATTTTGATCTTGTGAAGATTGTATTGTAGGACTGCACATGAAATTAACTAAACATATCTCGTCCAGATGGAAAATCACATTTGAGAATGTATATTGATGATGGATTAGATTATAGTAGGTAATTGCTGAGAAATTGCTCAGATAATAATCAATGCAGGGCCTAAAGGTTTGAACTATCTAGCTAATGATGCTTACACAGATGTCTAAACTAATACAAATCTGCAATTTGAATTTTGTTTGCCTTTGTTGAAATATAAACTTAACTCTTTTATTGAATGTCTTTAAAAATAATAATGTTTCTTATAATGACCTGACTTGCAAATTTGCTTGAATCAGCTGCAAACATATAGAATGCAAAAAAATGGATTCAAATAATATATCCAATCAATTTAATGGACTAGGTTCCTATAATTATTTAAAATATTATAGTCCCTGTTGCCTCTACTAATATATAATATTGGATTCAATGTTTCATCTGAGGTTTTCTTCTGCCATGTAGTAGGTGGGACCTATAGAGGCCTTGTGATCCTCTCTGACAAAACTTTTGGGTCTCAGATGAGTAGAGAGATGTAGGAATATAATACTGTGTTGTGTTGTGACAGAATGCACCAGAGAAAGGTTAAGTATTGAGTAGTTTTATTGCAAAATGTGGTAGTGAGATATAATTTCCTATGGACAGGAGGTGTTGATCTTCTCCTTAGATAGGGAAACTAAGGGCCTTATTGAATGAAGTCTGAATTCACCTGTCAGAATTAAGTTTGCTACAATTAGAGTCGTATCACCAAAATAGTTGCAAATTCACTTTTCCTTATTTATGAAGCTGCGGATAGATTTGTTGAAGAAGCAGAATGTTATGGAAGCAGGTCACATATTTAGCATGGCGAAATCATTTGAATAAAAGTAGGATGTGAAGTCATATGGAGTGATGTGAATTCCCCCAGTGAAGTGCAGTGACATCATCCTCACCGTATCCCAGTAACTGTATATAAGTGAACAATACATCTCTTTCTATGTCAACTTGTCCTAGTTCAAGTTTAGTTGTAGACAAATTTAGTAGTAGTTGCCATTGTCACTTTTGAAGAAATGGTAGCCTTATGCCCTGCCATCAACCTCCGAATTTGCCACTCTGATGTGGTGAAGTCAAACAGGTGGTCATACTATCAAGCCTTGTCAAATTTGCGACTGTGACAGACTTGGTCGTTTGATGAATACGAGAAGTAAATCTGAACTTTTGTAGTTGCCAGAATTAGATGCGTAATCACCACATCAGAGTTTTCTCAATATGCGGACATGGGTAAGTGCCGAAGAACTGTGAATTCATAGCTGTACAAGACTATTCATCCTTTAGTCAATAAAGCCCTAAGTGTGTAGTGTAAGGTTCAATATAGATAAAGATACATAAATGGATTCCAGCATGTCCAATTAAATTATGTCTAATTTTTACCAGGTGCTACCATGGAGATATAAATATACATATATAAACAAAAAAGGAAAAGATCTCTCTTTTGGTGCACACACAGTTTTATTGAAAACTCTATATAAACTCAATACTTATTGAAGACACAAAATTAAAAACAATTAAAAACCTCAAGAAGAGGTAAAAAATGGCTACTGAAGGTATAGAGATTGTCAGACCAAAGTATATAGTGTACAAGGTAGAGGAATATGTAGAAAGCGGTTTAGCAAAGATAGTCTGCTATAATAATCCCCAAATACAGTGTAAATACCGGTCAGTGTCAATGCTGGTTCTTAATCTGTCCCAAATACAAATGATTATAAGGAGGCACAGTCCGTAGTGATATGTCAGTAGTCTTGTAAATTTATGACCCGGTGGAGAGATTCACCATCGTGTTAGAGGTCAATCATAAGTAGGGACCCAGCATCGAGACACTCCTCACAGTGCCAAGAGATGCCTAGATAAAAAATACATACCTGTAGGTCAATTTACCTTGATGTTATCTGTTCAAGTATTTATTCTGAGGTATTGAAACTACTATTCAAGTATTGGTTGTGCGAGTACTGGGATTCTAATAAAAGTTACAGTCAAAAAGAGCAATTAATCAACAGGGCAAACTTAACAGAGGTCTAGTAACCCATAGCAACCAATCAGAGTGTGAATTGCATAATGCTAGCTCCCCTGTACCAGTGAATGCTAAATGCTGAATGGTTACTATACGTTACTAGACCTCAATAAATGATTGTCCTTTATGATGAATTCCTCTTAAAGTGTTTTAAAGAGTAGCTAAATTCTCCTGCTGGCTGACTGGTATGCTAAACTAACCCTTTCAGCAAGGGTCTTTGCTTTGCAGCTGGCTGATCTCTTTGTTAGGTTGTAAGCTCTATGGTGCAGGAAAATCCATCCTCTTGTTTCAATAACCACCTGGCACTTAGAGTGATGTACCTTCATGATTTTATGCTTGTAATTTACTTCACTTGTAATATGTTAAACACATAATTGTATTGTTGAATTGCATAGTGCTGCACTACTTAGTGGTGCTTTATAATGGAAAATATGCATACATACAGTACTGAAACAAAGAGTGCCACTGCAGGGGATGAATTTAGGAATTCTTCCCCTGCTTAATGTGCATCTCTCTGTATCTAAGGCACATACAGTACAAAACAGAGGATTTTGTCAGCCTAAAGGTGAGCAAATTTGCTTTCTAAGGCATTGTATTTAGTTACAGGCTGCCTTGCATTTAACTCCCCTTTAAACAGTGTTCTTGGCATACAGTTTACTGCCTGTACCACTACTACACATTCCTCTCTTAGTTATGCACTTGCCCTGAAATCACTGACATGTATATATGCTACCACGTTCCGCACAGCTGTTAGCATTAGAAAAAATATAATCAATTAGATATGTGTTCAAAGGGAATTAACAGATTTTAAAAATATGCTAAGCCTTAAAGACAGAGTACTGCTGTGATTTGCATCTAAGGTGTTTCTGAATGAATTGATCATACTTTTGAAAATGTATCTTTATGGAAAGGATAATTGATCATGCTTCAGATATAAGATTTTTGTCTCAATAGACACTTTTCAGTTATGACTATTCCAATGTGGTTTCCAATGTGTAACACCAACTGAAGGCTGTGCAAACCACTGTGGAACTATGGAATCACAGTGTGTAATACATTACTCAGTCTACCCAAGGTTTACTTTGTCTAGCATGCAAATGCATTCATTTGATATAAGCAGTGGTTTACTCTCTGTATGTTTATGTTTGGTTCATCTGTTAATACAACACAAGACAATATGTGACTTCTGCTACATGCCAGCAGCAAACACAAGATGCTAAGCAATGGCCTACACTCTTCCAGCCAGGCCCTCTATTGCCTTGTGTAGAGTGCCAGTTGTTATTGCTGTAGTCTCCTGTTTAGCTATGCTAAAGTCTCTGTTGGTCCAACCTCTTATGTTGCTCTGCTTTAGTCTCTACCATTACAGACTCATGTTCTGCTGTGATCACAGATCTGCTATTCCAGTTTTCTTTATTGTTGTAATGCATTTCTGCTTCTCTATTTCACTCCTGTGTCACTACTGTTCCAGTCACCACTCTGTCTCCAGCTGAATGTGCATCCAGTGTTGCCGTATCTATTTACAACATTCTTCTGGCATTAGTTACAAATCACCCTTACTTTAGCTGACTTTTGGCCAGTCAAATTCCTTCTTTACCTCCTTCTGTTTTAATCAAATAGTTTGGATCAATCAGATCATTTAAATAATTAATAGCACTAGTTTAGTCATATACTGGGCTATTTGCCTACAATGTCATCAAGATGGTATCTGAAAAAGATCTATTACTAAATATGCTGTTTTCTTAAAACACTGAGCATCTAAATGGTAGTTTTCTTTGTAATTGTAGCATTTATTATTATACATAACAAAGACTATGTTGGCAAATTCCCACTTAAACAAGATATTTAACACAACACAGTACGTACAGTACAGCAATGTTTGAACCAGCAAATCATGGAGCTTTGCCCACTCTTTGGCACATCAAGAGAAATGTTTTCTCTATTTTAAAGAGTTTTGTTAACCAAGGCTGTCCCACCCTGGCTCAGTAATACATTCACTGCTATCCCAGTCCACTTTCAGAGGATGTCACTGCTTACATGTAGGGTAGTAGGTGCCTCATGGGGACAATAAATGTTGGAGTCACGGATCCTATTAGAATAATAATACTTGCAAACAGCTTCAAATGTCTGCAGTGAAATCTCATTAATATTTTAGTTACTGATGTTATCAAATAGATCACATCTGGGCCTCTGGGGCCTGCTTGCACAACTTTATTATCATATCGGGATGCCTTACATTATTTGCTTAGTGCCCTTTCTGAAGAGATTATTTTTATCTGTCACTATCTGGCAGCTGTCCTTTTACTACCTTCTCTTGGCACAATGGCAAAGTCTTTTCTACCTGACCCTTATTCTGGTGTACTTTACCAAACCTTACTACAAGGTCCACTGTACAGCTCTCTACAGTAGGAATTTGATTAAATCTCTTTCTCAGCAGATACACAGAGCTCACATACATGGCACCTGGGAAGCACCCTCTCACAGAAGGACTAAATTGGGAATCTTACAGTTTAACTATGTTTTGTTCTCACCATGCACAATCCTATTTTTTTGCTATATGTTTTGGTTGCCTTGTACCTTCACTGAAGATAGACAAATAAGCATCTATATATTTAAAACATCATTTTTAAGATATAGTAATCCTTTTTAATCATCCTTATCTCCTGCAGTCTAAACAGTCATGCTTCCACATATGTCAATCCAATTTCCATACCAAGATCTACATGTTTAAAATTAGTGACACAACTGGCATTTTGGCTCTCAACTGATAATTTCAATGTCACTTGTGGCACTGACATCTAATATACAGGGCAGCCAGCAGAATACTACTACAGATCACAGGATTAGAAAAACTCTTGCTTCAAGCTTTTTGTGTGTGAAATGTTCATATTTACAGTGCATAATTGTGGCTGCAGGCATAAGTCACTTTGCTATGACATGTAATTGTATTTTATGTAATTGCCTAGCTGTGGTTGGGGAAAGAGAAAGAAAGTCACAAATGAAATGTACCTAACAGGGAAGGGGAGCATGAATACCAAACTGTCTATAGGGTGAAGCTCACAGATGAGCTATGCCCTCGACTCAACTGTTGGTTGGGAATTAATATCAAGACTGACTGCCCCCAGATTGCTTTTACAAAAATAGTGTGACCTGAAAAGGCTTTAATGTTGCTTTAAAGAAAAACTAAAGCTAAAAAAAGACATATTAAAAACGTACCTTATATTAATTTTAACCGTTACAGTCACAACTTCATCTGGACTGTAATTTGTCTTCACTGAGGCAGACTCCCTAGCACTTCAGCTGAAACAGGAGCCAACATGAAGCTCTGCCAGTGTATAGAAAAGGACTCGTACATAATCACACTTATTGTGGAGAGCATTCTCATCAGCCCTGCAATGAACGTGATGTCATTGAAACCCATTTGCATCACCGATTCAATAAGAGGGCAGAGCTTTGCGCCATTACAACACAGATGAAGCTGTGACTGCAACGGTTCAACTTAATATATGGTATGTTTTTAATGTCTTTTTTTTAGCTTTATTTTCTCCTTTAAGTAGAGAAAATAAATAGAAATACAATCACATATATTTAGGGATGCTGATATATCTCCATCTAAGAGTTAAAAAGGAATCAGTGCAGGAAAAGGAGGGAAAAAAATAAATGGAGCAGTTTAAAATGAGGTCATTATTATGACAAGTGTAAATGTGCAGAGTTATCTACCAGATGCAGCAAATTTTAGCTTAGGGGTGTTGTAATTCTCACAAAATCACGGCACTGGGAAACAGCTTGAGATACCATATGTAGAGTGAACTGCTGAGACAGAATTTACCAAACCTCGAGCTTAGCATCAATGAAGGGTGTTGCAAAACATAGAGTGTGACAAGCCGAACATTGTATGAAATAAACAGCTCTGCACTGCTTTTCCAGCTCAAATGTGACTTCATTGAAAAAACAACTTTACTGCATTAAAAAATCCCATATAAGGTGTATTATTTATTTCAATATTAGTCTTTTAGCGTACGTCTGTCTACTTGGAAATAACATTATCATCCTTCTTTTAAAAAAATCTACTTTGCTTTTGTGTAGGTAAGCATGTGTTTGAGGGGTGAGAAAGAATTTGCAGGGCTGTCATCAAAAACAACAGGGCCCTCCTACTATCAAATGACTCTGTAAAATGCCTACTTATATTACTCAGTGCCAAGTAGTCAATCAGTTCCATTGGTCAGTGCAAAGAACTTTTCCTGTGACTTGCTGGTGCGGTCCACCTGGTATAATGAGCTGTCTGGGCGCCCTACATCAGTAAACCGACCCCTCCCACTACCAATTGTGAGCATTTTATAGGGCACAAAACCTTTGCATAAGCTACAATGTAGTCTGCCAGGAAGTAAAGGGATTTGCTATTAATGCAGTATGGCATGTCACAGAGTAAACTGTGGCTCTAGTTTAGCAGACTTACCTTTTCTGTTATTTATATTGCTATTTATATTGCTGCAATCTGAAGAGGCCTTTAGTGATAATATATCTTTTATTGTAAGATATCATGACTCAAAAGAACTCAGACATTAGATTATTTGGATTTATTTCTTAATGAAGGAAGCAACTTTTTCCTTGATGTGACCATTTGCCATTTATTTAAATACCCCTGTTTACACAAGGTGCCCTTTAATGTTGTTTGATGCATTGACCTGAATTTTTATGGTTTTAGAAGAGAGGAAAGAGTGGCTATGGGGTCTATGTGTTTAAAAGAAAGAAAAGTGACTCCATTCAATAGGGAAACATTCTCTAAGAGTGAGAAATTCTGAAGGGCACAAACTGAAGTTGGGGGAGTAAAGTGGAAAGCTTGAAAAAGGAATTGCTTCTTTACACAGAACATCCCACACATGGAACATGCCTCTGGGATGGGTGACAATGACAGAATTAAAACATGCATGGTGTAAATACAAGGACATTATAAAAATCTATAAGTTGTCCATTGGACAGTACGTACACCAACTTTTTCTTCCCTGAGATCATATTTTAAGTGGCAATTGAGGACAAAAGTCCAAAACACACCTGTTTTTTGTTTACCGTATGTATATCTACAGCTTAATTTTAGTCATGCTGTACTTAACATACTAATATTCCTATAGTGGATATACAAACCCCAAAATCAGAAAAGTTGGCACGTTGTGTAAATCGTAAATAAAAACAGAATACAATGACTTGCAAATCATTTTCAACCCATATTCAATTGAACACACTGCAAAAACAACATACTAAACGTTCGAACTGGTAAATTTTGTTATTTTTTGCCCTTCTTTGTCACTTGTGCCAGCTTTTTTGAAACATGTTGCAGGCATCAAATTCCAAATGAGCTAATAATTGCAAAAAATAACAAAGTTTACCAGTTCGAACGTTAAGTATGTGGTTTTTGCAGTGTGTTCAATTGAATATAGGTTGAAAAAGATTTGCAAGTCATTGTATTCTGTTTTTATTTACGATTTACACAACGTGCCAACTTTTCTGATTTTGGGGTTTGTACTTAGAAGTACATGAATATGAGCTTTCTTGACAAACTGCACTTTTCACCAGTAGATGGCAGCAGATAATTATGTTTCCATGGTTTTCTCCTGAGTTTTGGGGTTTCTGAGTAATGGAGTTTCTAGCAGAAATGATTATTAATGACCACAATTTGGTTTAAGAATTGGTTTATTGGGTGAACATGGTTCCTCTAAATGTTCATTTTAACTTAACTTCCCTGGCAGTTCTTAAATAGTCTGTACAAATAAGATACACATTATTTCATACAAATCAAATATGTACCATGCCCCCAGTCGCAAAACCAGCTATGATTAACAACAACCCATTAAAAGAAAGTCACAAAGAATAATGAGCATGAAGAAGATAGTTAAAGCAGAAATATCTACTTACAAAGTAAAAACTTAGAAACAAAACCCAGTGACTAACAACCTGTTCCCTCCCACCAGCATGAAACAAAACCCAGTGACTAACAACCTGTTCCCTCCCACCAGCATGAAACAAAACCCAGTGACTAACAACCTGTTCCCTCCCACCAGTATGAAACAAAACCCAGTGACTAACAACCTGTTCCCTCCCACCAGCATGAAGTGGAGTGTTTGCCTAAATTGCACAAAAAAATTAAGAGACTTGTGGACAAAAGAGTGAACAGCTGACCAGGAAAATTTAACCAAACAACTACATTGGGATTGACTTGTTAGTGAATACACCCATAGAGCAAGTTTTCATTTTTTCTACATCTTTTGTATGCCTAAATTAGCTGGGGAGGTCTTTTGACTTCCCTTCACCAATGCTTTGTGCAGTGGGTCCATCGGAGCACCCCTCAACCCCTATTAACTACCCCAGTAGGATAGAAAGGAATAGATAAATATTAAGTGGCTAATGGTGACACTGGCCCATATGCTCATGGGACACAGTAGTTAAAATCCAAGATGTTCAGCAATCAGTCCTATTATTTAACCTTCTCATATATTGGGCATTAAAAAATGTTTACCGGTTTTCCAAATTCATTGGTGTTTGGACCGATAGAGAGGAAAAGGCCTAAAATTTCACAATTACAGTATTGAGGGGACACTTTTCGATTTTGTGCCTAGGCTCATACTGAGTGATAAACCATCAAAATTTGTACATACTCCCTAAAGGTCTTTGCAGATTAACCCCACTTCCAACTATAAATCTCCGCCCATTGTGTAGTGAATTCAGTTATGCATAAGCGCCGTTTTGCATATTAATGAAGCCAAGTGAATTTTGAGTGTAATTGAAAACAATAGTATAATAGGAGCACTGACGGAATTATTTTTGCAGTCATTTATATAGCAGGTGATCTTTAAGCTCATGCCTGGCATTTATTTGCTGCATTTCTGAGGATTTTTAGTAAAATATCACCAGAATAATGCTTGAAGAACTGTGAATTAGCCAAATTGCAGAAAATGACATACTTTGCAGAATAAGTCAATATTAAGGGAAATTTATAAAATCCAGTGTATTTCCCCTTCTATTGCATCCCGATATCTGAATATGATCTAAATTTGAAAAAATGACTAGACCTCCACTAGACCTCTATAGGGAATAATTGGTTTTCACCAGTGTCAGTCGGGCAAAAACTTTTCAGTGAAAAAATAGACAGAATGCCTTTGTATCGGTAAAAACAGCAACGTCGATATATTGCAGGTATTTCACCACCCTTATTAAGTCAAACATTTTTTCACCCTTTATAAATAGCTCACAATGAATTGTTATTCATATAAGATCATTTACACTTTGATCAATAACCTCCAACAAGGGTGTAAATATATCACTAGACCACTGCCACCCCTCAGCAGCTATGCAGTGCCTGCCCCAGGGGTATGGGAGGGGGCAGCGTTGCAGAGAGGGCCTATCCTCCACTGGGGACCAGAGGCATGCAATTATATTCATTTCACTAATACGTACTTGTTTCCTCTATTTACTGATGTTTATACAGACATTATAGCAGAGACTCAAGCAACTTATGTCAGTAACAGTGAAGGATTAATCTTGTAATAAAGATGTTTTTGTTTTGCCTTATTTTGCCTTAGCTATAAAATTCTGACTTTTAAAATCTGAATAGTGCAAAAAGTGCCTCATTTTGTGAATTGTTTTACTAATGTATTTTTATATGCGGAGATAGCAATCTACTCAGAAATTGCATTAAGCCTGTATATTAATATAGAAAACAGATTAGCAGAATTGCTTCTTATCTCCAGCAATGATAATTGGATTGCTTTCTCAGCAAGTGGCACTGGTATGGAGCCCAAATCTTATAGATACAGGAGATCAATAGTAATTGTATGCATTGTAAATAGTGGTAAAGGCATTTTGTCCTGCTGTTCTTGCTCTTTGAACTTGTAGAATCACAAGAAATTGTGATCTGAACCTGAATGTCCTAAGCACCTGATGTTCACAGATGTGCAGAGACTGAAATCAGAAACCTAATTCCTTCTTTCACTAAAAGAGAATTAAACCCTCCTAATGAAACCCAATGGGATTATGAATCTGTTTTTTCCAGATCTGGTTTCAAAGTTTTCCCCCACATTAAAGCAGGGTCAGGTATGTCAGTTTGTTCTAACTGTTTCCAAAGCACAAGCTTTTCTCATCCCTTTCATGGTTTAGTTTGACCGTTATCGTTACTTCTGATAAATGTACACATTTTTCTCTGCCCTGTTCTTTATTTACATTTAATGCATGAGAGCTTTCCAGGACAATTGTTTTTTCATGCATAATTGTGAAGTAATGCGCAACGGTGTACATACAGGATTAGAATTTCCAGGCTGGAACACCTGTATGTAATAAACCTAAAGCAATTCCTGTGAACCCAGCAGGTGTGTTTATTTTTATTTTAAGTAGAGAAAAATGAAAGTAAAAAATTCTAGATCTAAATATAAAGTGTTTTGTTTAACTGTAATTTTCCTATAGGCAGAAGACAGAAGTTAATTTATTACAAAAAGTTTAATTGATTCTCTATTGCTGAATACAAAGCAAAATATATATACAATAAAAAAAAATAAAATTTGAATAAATATATATATTTACTCTAATTAAACAATGTCTCCCAGTTGTAAAATAATTTATTGTATTTCCTGCGCAATATCTTTAAACAAAACCATTTGTTTCCTAAAAATAAAAGTCATAAAATGTTGTTTTGGTTAACGGCTTTGGAGGTATAAGAAGAAAAAAAGAGTGACGGGTTATTCACTAAAGTCTGAATTGTTACGTATAGGTGCAAATTCGCCAGATAAAGACAGCCACAATAGGCTGCTAATGTCACAGTCGCGTCTTTATAATGAGAATATTGTCGCAGTCACAACTTTATTATGGGAAAATTGTTGCAAACTTAACATTAAGAAATTGTTGCGACTTTACAATGGGGAAATTGTAGCGGATTTACTATGGGAATCCACTCTTTGCAAATTCAACAGTCAAATTTGCAACTTAGTGAATAACCCCACAGTTTATATAGTTTAGATTTTGAGAGCAAAACATCACAGCAGTGTAGGGTCATCGTCACTTGAATTTGTATAACAAACCCTACAAAACAGGGTGAGTTATCCATGATTTAGGGGGTAATTCAGCAAAGTGCGAACTTACCTTCCAATCCTTCACATCACCTCACCAAAACTGTTATGCGCTCGCTTCTGTCCTACATGCGAACATCAGAGAATGCTTTAAAAATATTCCAGTCACTTCGCGACCACCCGAGTCGCCTGGGCAAGATTGGAATACCTTTAAAGCGTTCGCTGATGTCCATGTGTAGGACAGAAGCGAGCGCGTAACAGTTTTGGCGAGGTGATGCGAAGGATCGGAAGGTAAGTTCGCACTTTCCTGAATTACCCCCTTAGTGTACCTTTAAGTATTTTAGTGGCTTAAATATTTCATAGCAATTCAAACGCACAAACACTTTGCTTAAAAGGAAATGTATATAAAGATCTATCAAGTCAGAGTGTATATCAAGTAAATTTGTTTTAGAAACATTTTATTATCTTTTTTCTTCCAAAGTTCAAACTCACACAGTATAGGAACAAAAATTTCTTTATAATGTTATAGACCCATTTCCCTACAGTTAGCATGCAACAATATTACATCCTTGTATGCCTTTGGAATCTTACTGTTATATCACTCTGGCCCCACCCTGTATAGATTAGAATTGTCCCATAAAAATGTGCGAATTAGACACAATTTGCCTATTTTTCCACATTGCATATTCAGCAAAAGTTATTTCAATGTGGTGAATTCACTCTCAATTCTTGACATTATAGGTGCTTTATATTTATGTACCTTTATGCATGTATTTTTGCCAAATGCCACAACACTTTGGGTATTCATCATTTGTCGAAATGCACATTTTACAAGGTGTACTGGCCTGAATTCACCATTTTGGGGTCACCAGATGAAAGTGACAAATTGGCTGGCTAATGGCCGGGTTCCTGCTGGTCACATTTGTCTACATTTCTCTCAAAGGCTTTGTAAATATGGCAACAAAGTGCCAACATGAACTATGAATCTCCTACCACTGAAAATAATGTAAAAATATAACTGCCAACTATTTACAGACAATACTGATAAAAATGTTATCAGCTAAAGATTTGACAACATGGTGAAACATTGCTCTCTATTTTATTAATACGTCCATTTTGCTAGTATATTGTGTATGTAAAGATAACAAAACTTGTGATAATATGCCTAACTTGATCATATTTGCCACTGCTAATACCTGACTATGCACAGAAATCACTGTGTCACTGTCATCTTAATGAGCAAGCAGAATTGTCTGCCTATATGTGTCTGCCACAGTATGGACCAATTGTTACAAAGTGCGGCAAAACGTCTTAGGCAAATTCACAGTTTTATCAATACGCCCCTAAATATTGATCCCTTTTATAAAGAGTAAACATCCCTGCCTGGTAGAATACAATCTGCAGACTGAATGGTCAGGAGAAAGGGCAGTTTTTACAAGGTGTAGTAAAGCACAAGAACAAGCTACATATAAAAGGGGGTGGGGGGGGTGGGGAATTGGCAAAAGAAAATACCTCTGTGGCAGTTTTATAATGGTACTGTCTGTGGGCAGTTCCACTTGCCATATATAGGCCTTTCTTACCCCTCCCCCACAATTTAATTTCATTGGATAGATCTATTGAGTATTATTATTGCAGGATGGATAAAATGGAAAAGTAGTGAAGATTCCTTCATACTGAGGTCTGAAGAATAAAAAGAAACTGTACTGTTCCTTTACTCCCACTGTTTTTATCTCCGATAGTATTCTCTCTCCTTCACCTGCTTTCCTTTGTCCCTGAATTTGCCACCTCACTGACTAGAGAAGACTCCTTCACTCTCTCAGCAGCCAAAAATGCAAAGGCTGAGACATTTTGCCCTTGGTGTTATAATAGGCAGGATTTTGCATTCATTTGAACAGGTTGTAAACCCAGAAACTAAATTTCATCCTTTATGTACAGTTTATGAATTTATGTACATTATAAAATACATCCTTTTAAATTCCTTTAATTACTGTTAGTTACATGGTGCAAATGTTCATACAAATGTCTGTCTGCTGGAAGAATTCTGTGACAATGTTAAAACAACTGAATATAACATTTCCTTAATATAATTCATGTTGTACATACAGACTGTCGCCATTTTTTTCCATGTAAAATGAACAGTGGCATCTTTATTTCTTCATAACCAAACAGAGGATGATGATTTGTTCTCTCATTATATCATTGATTTTGTCATAAAAAGCAGTTTAAGTGATGTTAACTGTGACAGCTGCATACAGAAACAAGTTTTAGTAAAGGTATGTGCTGTGCACTACAGGGTTATTGCTGAGAGTAAACATTAGACTGCATATTGTAATCATGTTGCAAGGACTGTAAACAAACCCCTTTTTTAACTGTGTGATGAAAGTGCAGCATGGTGATTTTAAATATTTCCATAAATTATATAAAACCCATAATGCAGAGTGCTGTGATCTGCAGGTGTGACTGGAGGAATTAGAACATCTATTATAATTTTATTTTTAAATAGCAAAGTGTGTACTATACCCCCTTTGCCCTAAGAAGACTCCATACTGCTCCTTGCACTTGGCTTATGTGAACTGCTTGTAAAAATCTGGAATATCAATTCCTCACAGAAGCTGACAGTGTGACACTATATTAGTCTAGTGTAGTAAACAGTAAGGAAATCACACTTAATAGAAAATCCTGGTTCCTTTCATGCTGGAGCTTGCATATAAGAATAAAAAGGGGTATACGCTGTTTCATGGTAGGCACCAGCACCCTGGCAGGTGACTGACTTGTGAATTCATTTTACATGGGTGTTTTGAGCTGCTCACAACAGGTTTATTATGTCCCTTCTACAACCAAGATTTAACTGTCCATGTTGTGTTTCTTACAAGCAAATATGAAGAAAACTCTAGTCCCATTTTCATTTTCTTTTCATCTAACATTGCAATATCTAAAACTAGAAATCAGGGGCAGGTAAAAATGAATGTACAAATTGCTGTTTATTGATACTATGCATGATTGAATTTAGTTACTTTATTTGTCTCCATCACTTCTGCTTCCATGAATTTATCACTAACTCAGTAAAGACTTGATTCTCAACTTCTCATTTTTTTTTCCATTCAACTTTTGATTGTAACCCAGTACCTCCCATACCTATATTAACTTGCTGCTGTGCCTGTTCTGATTGCTGTTTATTCCTACTGCATTCATTCCATCTGTTGGACAATGTCAGTGCTGTCCTTCCCAGTTTATATAAGAATTGAATGAATCACCCGCTATTTGTTATTTCAGTACTGACATCAATTTGTTCGGAAATCACCTTATTCAAATGGTTTAACTGGAATGTTTCTGATGCCTTTCTAGGATTATTATTTACATAATTATTCAGTAACAGCAAACTGAAAGATATGGACCATTTTGAAGTTATAGACTCTGTCGAAGTAACATTACTGCTGTAATTCAGTCTACCAATTTCAAAGGTAAGAATTCTGGTGAACCAACAGATGATATTATTATATGACACTCACACATTCACACTTTTTGATTTGCTTGCTATCATCTGGCTGATCTGAAGCGTGCTACAACTTTGATATGTTTGTACTAGTTGGTTACATATTAAAATCCTCATTACAAAGGAATCGGATGACAATTACTTTTTTTAGGTGTTTAGCCAGATGTTATTTAGCATGGTTTCTTACAAAAATCTCTTAACATTTTCCTATCCAATAAAAATCTCTTGTTCCGCCCATTGAAATCCTAATATTTTTGGCGAAAAATGTGAAATTAGACGTTTAATGCAATATCATTGAATTTTATCAAAGAAATTAGCAGGAAATAATATGTCTGAAATACATCTGTAATATTGATGTCCCCTGCCAGGGGACCAAGGACTGGAACAGAATTTTTGGAATGTCCCCCTCTAGGGGACACAGGATAGGAAAAGGTTAAACAGGACCCTACTAATCTCATAAAAAAACACAATGAAATGATTTGCCTCATGGGACAATTTGAATTTCTTATTTAATGCAAATGAAATATTTCGGAGTCAGACAATCATACAAAACAAGGTTGTACTGTATAAGAAAAATTGACAGCCCAAACAGAAACAAAGTAGCAGTATTGTTGTGTACAAATCTCCCAATTTGCAAATGATCCAAATTGTTTTATTTAATGTATAAAAGTGTAAAATGTGAACATTAAGGTATTTATACACTGGAGCACATCTAGTGGCAATCTCCTGCAAGAAGGAAAATTAATTGAAGAAAGTTTCAACATCTTTTTCAGTTTCCATACTTAAATTTCCAGTTATACAACTTCATCATTCAGGAACTAACGTCGAAACAATATGTAAAATCCATAGAATGAAGGCATTTAAATACAAACTAGACTCTCCTGTTTACTAAAGAGTTAATTATTATGGTTAAAGCCAAACCGTTTACACCCTACCTTTTCCTATTTGATAACGAATTTGTTTTCTTTTCATTATATGTCTTATATTTTGACACTCTGTGGGGACAGGAAATATAAACAGTAATAATAATAATGTTTATTATTATTAAATAGATGTAACCACTGTGGCAAACAAAAAATAAAATGAATTCATTAGCAAAGCTGTTATGTTTTAAATGAAAAATGATAATTGGATTTTAGTTGCTAGCAGAGAAAGGATAAGTAAAGGTTGCTCAAGTTTTAAGGCAGGCAAGGGTTTTCTTGCATAACAGGAGCATTAGTTTTAACCACACAATCATATGCCACACTACTATGCCTTACCTCTGTTTCAAAATATAAATGCTAATTTAGTCACACCACCAATGTCCCTAAACACTATGGGGGGAATTCACCAAAGTGCGAAGTGAGGTGCGGATCCTTTGCCTCACTTCACACTGATATTATGCGCTTGCTGATGTCCTGCATGCGGACATCAGCGAACACATTAAAGGGATTCCAGTCTCAGCGAGAGCATTTGAGTCGCCTTGCTGAGACTGGAATCCCTTTAAAGCGCTCGCTGATGTCCGCTTGCAGGACATCAGCGAGCGCATAATAGTCAGTGCGAAGTGAGGCAAAGGATCCGCACCTCACTTCGCACTTTGGTGAATTCCCCCCATTATATGTTTATGAATGGTTGTAGTCAACCTTAATATAATCTGCAAGCTTAATTGGTTACTAAAAACCTTGATGTTTGTTAAATATATTCTAAATTCCATATAATCACTCATGGTGTAATCAAACAGTTGTAATAAATACACACCATAATATTTTTTTTTTATTATTTTGTACTTAGCTCCACCTAGTGTTTATTTATTACAGTCATTTATTGTAATAATATGTCTGCTTCTGTGTAGTGCACTGAGATTGCTGTAGTTTCATTAAGAGAAGTAACCTCAGTGTATTCCTGTGGTTCTGTTAAGATATTTGACTTTCTCATCCTCTTCAGTCGCTGCCAGATGGAGTTTACAATCTAGTTTTCAATACAGAGTCGCACACAAAGACAGACAGGACCAATTTAGTCAGGCTTCTGTTAACATAGTATGTTTTTGGATTGTGAAAGGAAACCCTTAGGCTGGGTTCACACGAGCGTATGATTCGCAGCGCATCATACACTCGTGTGAAGGAAAAAAAAAGAGAAAGATACGCTGAGCATATTTTTCTATTGTATTTACCAGCAACAGTGTGAAAGCTCCCTCAGCGTTCACATCACTTCCTGTGTGTCGGCGTATATACGCCAGCCAAAATGCAACACACAGCATTCTGGTATTCGTCTCATACGCTCATGTGTCCGGAATTAGGTAAGTATAGTCCTCTTTCATTAAGTCGTATTTTTTTTTACATGAGCGCATGATGCACTGCGCATCATACATTCATGTGAACCCAGCCGATATACAGATATTCTGCTAAAATTAGAGATGAGTAGACCTGCAGCTTCTATTAAGGACTTTGTAGCCTGTGTCAGAGTTGAGATGGTTTTAAGTAAGTTTAACTAAGAAAAAGAAAGGTGTAAACTACACTGAAGAAGTGGATTTGCCCTGAAGATGACAAAAAAATGCCACAACCAACTTAGAACTTTTCTGTGACAGCACTACCATATTAATTGATATTTAATTGGTTTTATCTGCAAATAAACCTTCTTTATTATCTTTGCCTTTTATTTAAATATCCTGCACAAGTCTGCCCTATAGCCTCTGTAAATTTCTAAAATTATTTATAAAAATGAATGTGTAAAGTTCCTTCTGTCATGTGTGGTACAACCTTTTACAAAAAGAAAGTTAGATGCGTATACCCTATGGGCCTAGATATAATGTTTTGACTGCAATGTAAGGCTGAAGAGGCCATGCAGAAAACTAGGCTACCTAATATATCTTGTATAATATATTTCGATTGCCCAATGACAGCAGAAAAAAGTCTATAAATTAGGATTTTTACATATGTTTAGTACACAGATGAGACAGCCCTAAAAGTTGTAATGGAACAATGTAATTGTCGATAAGGCAATAATTTCTAATGGATCTGATCTTTGGATTATTCTACAGTACAATCGTTTATAACAGTTATTAATAAAGACATTCAAAGACTGATTTTTTTTAATGGTTTGAGTTGTTTTTTGCTAAATCTCTGTTTCTGTTTTTTTTTTTTTCATAGAATTTCAGTTTAATCAGCCTGAATTGTGGGAAGGTTTGTGCTTTAACATTCTTTCATTGGTTGGTGAAATGATCTTTTGTTTTAATGTAACTTATACAGTTCTAAGTATAATATTTAGCATATAAACATACTGTAATCTGATGGTCCTGAACTTATTATCTAAATCAGTGTTTCCCAAACTTGTTCTGTTTGTGGCCCGGTTATTTTTGTGCTTTCTCC
>WMED01002055.1:13966-25292 GCA_019650415.1 Pipa parva
TAACCTGAGGGCTGCAACCTGGGAAGTCCCCTGCTGCAAAGGCCATACCCCCTTGTGGGAGTTTAAGGGTGAAGACCAGGGCCTCCTTAGTGTCTGCCCCTCAGTTTTAACCAGTGCTAAATCCAGCTGTGGTACAGAGGATCTCCCTTTCCCCTATGTTTATGTTACCTGCACTTCTGTACACCGTAGCCCTTCTAGAGGTGTACCACCTATGTTCCTGTGTGTTTACCTGCACTTTGTCACATTACAACTTAGTGCTTCCTGAGGTGTACCACCCTGCATCAGTTTCACTAAGTGTTTTACGTTTAGTATGCTTTAGTGCTTTTAAAATCATAATGGGTTCTGGGTACGTATAGTGCCTCTAGTAGTAACTCAGTCACTACTCCAAATTCACCTGATTGACTTCGCCACTGATTGGTATATTAGGGAGCTGATGGCAGGGCTCTGCATTCTACAACTATCCAACTAACTACGCCACACTACGCATCCGACAGCGATTGCCTCTGTCCACATGTTCATCAAGACTAGTCGCTGTTTAGTCAATACTCAGAAGTGAATTTGTAACTATTTTAGAGATGCAACTCGAATTGAAGAGAGGTGAATTCATCCTTTAGTAAATAAGGACCCCTATATCAGCTTCATATAAATTTGTTTATTAGTGCACCTGACAGGCCCAGTTTACAGTAAATATACACAATAAAGATAAAGACTCATGTCATATACTTTGGAAATGCTTTTCAGATACACTTTTAGTAAGTTTTATTTATCACATCACAGCAGCTATAGAAAAAAAATTGTTACAACAGTACAATAGGTATTGTGTATTATACGTATTATAGAGTTCCGGTGATATTAAAATTCTTGGTTCATTTTGTCTAAATATATATATATATACATACACTGTATATATAATGAGATGGTGCAGGTCAGTGACATTACAATCGGCTGGAAATAAAATATATACTGTACATAGTAGGTTACTGATGGGAAATTCTTTCTGCAGTTTGCTAGGTCATCTCACTCTAGGGTCCGAAGCTCTATTCAAGCGTATAAAATATTTAGCCACATGACTATATATTATTTATCTGCTGGTATTTTTTTTCTTCTTACTTTTCATTTTACAGTTTTATTGTTTTGGATATTTACTGAACAATATAAAGCATTTTCTACAGTAAATAAACATGAAACATAATTTCTATCAGTACATCAGGGCGAGCTAATTGAAGAGCGTACGAGAAACGCGCCCATCAGAAAGAAGCAGTGTTGTGCAGCAGACCAAAAATATTTAGTGATCTTTGAATGGGTTTACTATAAAAATAGCATTCTTCCAATCTGTCTAGATTGAGATTACCATAGAGATAGCTGTGTGAGGTAAAATGCTATAATATTGCAAAATGGATGCCATGTGGTGAACAAAAAAGATGACTCGGGTTTTAATAATTCAGGAAGTAAAGCAGAAGTCATGCTTTTATCTTTCCACATTTGTAGAACATTCTTTGCATTCCCAGTATTTTTTCATTTCAGAAGAGACCTTTGTCATTTATTACCGGAGTTTTCTTTGTTAATGCAGAAGCGTGTAGCTCTCCATAAAAATCAGTCAGTTTAAAAACCAAGGCAGAGAAAATACTGGCGATGCTGATGGCAGAAGGCTTCTTTCTATAAGAACTGAACAGTATGTTTAAATGGTACATCATGGTCATCTCTTCCTAGTTACATGGTTATATTAGGACTGTAAGATAACCATACCATGCCAATATCAGTTCAGTGTGGATCCAGTGGAGAAACATTTAGCTGGCATAAGTCATGTATTAAAGTAAATTAAAAAACAAAGTTAAAGTGAGGTCATGTTGGTCCAGTTTGCCCTAAAATTTTCTTACTCTCTCTCTAACCAAGTCTACAATAGCTATATGAGATTATTATCACAGGCCATGAGGTAACTGCAGCACAGGTGTGTCGCATGCGGCAATCCAACCCAGGGAAAATTCCAGATATTCAAATATGGTAGGATCCCAGCTGTATCTAAACAGAAGAGGCTGGAGTTCACACAGCCACAGGACACTGATATACAGTATGCTGGAAAGCAGGACACTGGTATATGCATGCATTTATTCATTTATATAGCGCTGATATATGACACCGGGATATGCGGGAAAGAAACAGTTTAGGATCATGCTCAGAATGGTAAAGTACTCCCTGTGCAGGCCAGACAAGAACAAAACCAAGACTTTTAACAGGCTATCACAGACTGATCTGCCTGAGCTTAAATAGGAAAGCTGAGAAGGAGGAGTCCCATTAGTAACAACACTTGTGGAAGAAAGCACAGCGGTGACGCACAGACCAGATCCCAGATGCCAAGCAGACAAAGGAAAATCATATCGTACTTACTAATATTTTCTTTTCCTGAACTGTAACTTGACAGTGGGCACCAATGGGTTAATCCCTCTATTTATGAAGGAACAGGAAGTTAGCAAGCGGATAAATTGTTACTCCTCTCCTCACCTCCATCTTCTTTACCGACCGCTAAAACAGACACAAAAAATGGGGGGGGGGGGAAACTTGCCAAATGCCGTGTTACAGTCCAACAAAAGAAAATCTCTGTAAGTATGATAAGATTTTACCTGATCCTTCACACAGCAATGAGCACGAAGAGGAAATAACCAAGCCACCCAGCTCTCAAACCATTTAAACCAAATTCAGCTTGATCTGAAGAATGCACGTCTAATTTATAGTGACATATAAAGGTATTAAAAGAAGAGCAAGTTGCTGCTGCCTAGCTTCAAATGCCCATGAAGCTACCACTGCTCTAGTAGAATGAACCTTAATAATGTTTGGACATGTGACCACATGAGTTCCCTAAGCTTCTCTTAGCTTCTTTAATCCGTCTCGCTACAGTACTTTTTGATGGCTGGAGCCCCTTCTTTGCTGCTGATGCTATGACCAGTAATAAATTAGATTTTCTGAAATCTTTTGTTCTTTGCATTCTGGTGAAAAGCTGGTAAGATCAATTCTTGTTATCTGTGAAAATTGGATACCTTGGGATTAAATGACACTGGAAACCTAAGGATCACTTTATCTTGCAGAATTAACAGATGATGGCCATCTGTTCTTAAACAGTGTAGTTCTCCTAGCCTTCTGCCAGATGTAAGGGCCAACAATAGAGTTGTTTTCCAGACTAAATGTTTCAAAAAGCATGGACTGTAAAGGCTCAAAAGGATGTGTTGTTAATGCTTGCAACACTAAGTTTAAGTCCTAAGGAGGTCCCATAATTCTTTTCCTGGGATGGATTCTCTTCATAGCTTGAATAAATCTCTTCATTAAAGGCTTAGATAGCCCACTGAATATCAAATATTGCAGAAATCTGTTTTTTAATAGTTGCTGTACTCAACTGAAGCTGAAAACCAGCTTGAAGAAACTCTACCAAATAACTCGTCTGATAGATCTGGAAAATAATTATCTTTTAATGATATCCGTTCCCCTAATTTCTTCCATACTTCAGCATAATTTGCAGAAGTGGCATTACTTCTTACTTTGAATAAAGTATTCACTGTTGGAGATGTTAACCCTTTGTCTTGTAAATTCCTCCTTTCGGCTTTGAGGCTGTCAGCTTCCATTTTTCTGGACTTGGCTGCAAGATCCCTTTTGGCTGATTCCCCAGACACAGAGGGTTGTACACTGACATCTGAAATAGTTGAGAGAACCAGAATCTCATCGGACACCATGGTAGGACTATGATCACTGTAGCCCTGTCATCCCTGGTCTTCCCCAGAGTTCTAGAATGAGGGGAAGGGGTGGAAAGATGTATGCCATTTTCAAGTTCCAATCTATGCTGAAAGCATCCAGAGACATTGCCTGTACATGGTAGTGTCTGGAACAGAACTTGTTCACTTTCTGTAAGGACCTGGAAGGGATATAGTCAGTCCCAGCATAGCGGAGAAGGAGGGAACAGATAACTCAGGTGGTAGTATGACAACAGACTCTAGGGCGCGGAATCTAAGATATTACCGGTATTCCCCGAGAGCACCCGCAAGAAGGTTAGGACTTCGCTGCAGAAAATACCCAGGTCGAGGCCCCTAGAGCTGTAAACCACAGAGATCCAGAGGAGTCTTAACAGGAACAGGTCAGGACAGGGACAGGTAGCTAGCAGATTGGTCATAGGACAGAGCAAAAGGTCAAGGCAGGCAGCAATCAGGATGGTCTAGAGATAAGACAATGGTCAGGGCAGGCAGTAATCAGGCACAAACGTTAAACAGACAGAAGTCAGAAAACCAGAAAGCACGGATTTAAAACATACATAAAACTTAAAACTTAAAACATAGCCAACAGAGCACTGCTTACCTTGCTTGAATCGGGAAATATGCTGACAGGAGGTGGCTTATTTGTACACTGCCCAGGAGGAAGACAAGTACTCATAAATTTGCTTTAGCTGCTGTGTGGCAAGGGAGCTTCCAGGTCACGGCCCTCTGGTTAACCCTCCACTGGTGGATACTGAACTGAGACAAGACAGCAGCAGTAGATATGGTAGGAAAACAGCAGGGCAGGAATGGATTTCACAGGAACATGGCCGAGTGAATATGGAATTCACAGGAACAGGATACAGCTCATGCCAAGTGATAAAGCCCTCTTGCAGAGAAACAGCTAAGTGCTTTAAGCAAGCACAAAAAATGGAACATATTGTGGACATATTATATTATAGGAGATAAGCTTGGTTATGTACTGCATAGCTGGGTAGAAAAGCGTTGCAGTCTACAGCATGGGGTACCGGTATTGTTATTTCCTGCTAAATAAATAATACGAAATATCTAAGAACATCCTTACTGACATTCCTTAATAAGATATAATCAAATAGCGCTCCACAGTGCTTGTCACGGTGATCTGTGCTTAAAGGTAGAATTATAGACAAGTGAAACCTGAGCCTACACATAAGGTGCATTTTTTTTCCTAGCCAAAATCTCAGTCTTTAGTTCCCCTTTAGTAAACAATGTATAAGCCAAGGTGGGGTCACAAAAGCTTTGGAACGATATTATCTGTGCAAACATCTCCTACAAAAGAAGGGAGGTGGGATGAACCTTATCTAAATGGTATGTCTTAAAATAAAATGAAAATAAGCGGATTAAAAGTAACCTGTTATTCTTGTTCTCTTATCCACTGTTTCATTTTTTTTTTTAACTAAAACAAATTGCTTTTCTTTGGAAATAACAAACGAGTATATTTCTTGCCAACTTTCTCTTTGCATTCGCAGTGATGGGTTGTGTAGCAGAATTGAGAAGAAATACTGTTATCGCTATGAGACAAATATGCCCCATCACATGAGATGCATTTACTCTGGTATAACAGCTATTATAGGGGCTTCCTTATTAAAATAGCGGAGGGGTGAGAAATAACACGGGATGAAATAAAGTATGATTGGAATATTTTTTGTTTAATATTATAATATATATATAGAGGCTTGTGTAACATATAATAACAGGACTGCATGGGGTTCATATGGCTCTTGTATCATAAAAGTGACAGAGTAAATAGATCAGAAAAGTTATAGGCCCGTCTCCCTTTCATGTAGTTTAATTTAATGGAAAGAGGATTTGTTCCTCTGTGGGAGTCTGTACTGATGACGGGAATCTAAGTCATTGCCCAGCAGAGTATATTTTTATGAAGTACATTTAATTGAAAGCTTAATAGAACATGTTAAATATTTTACTGTGCTGGACAGCGACTATATATCCATAACTGTAAAATAATAGACTGTCCACCATGGCTGCTGCTCTCTAGGTAAACATTATCTGGCATTTAATCATTTATTAGACTGTTAGGGCACACTATGCGGTACTCCTGTAATTAACTAGGAATTCGTACAAAGATTTCGGTAGCTCACGTGCGAAAATTGTTAAAAGCAGTTGGGTTTCCCAAGATCGTAGGGTTACATTTTGTGTGGAAAAAGAAACCGATTTGAGTGCATTGGCCTGGCTGACTGATAATCTGTTTTATAAATGCTGCGCGTGATATGGAGACAGTGTAGCACATGCAATGCATGTATAAGCAATGAGTCAGACATAAAAAGATATTGGGGGCACTTTAATTATTTAGCCATTAATAGGATAAGTGTGTGAGAATGTTACCATTAGCAGTATCGCTGTCACTGTGGGGATTTTATTATATCGCTGGTTAGGATACTCGCAGTTTGAGATATTGTTACTGTGTCTGTTGGTAATTGCTTTAATTAAAGCCTTGAAAATGATAACCCGTAAGTATCCTGACGCTAGTGGCAATAATGATAATATAATGCTATAGAAGAACTAAGCAACTGCTATAGTCCATGATCTACTGAAAGCTAACATTCTGTCAGTCGAAACCACCAGAAATAAAGCAATCCAAGCCATGTTAAGAGTCTCCAGCTGCTGTCTTTACTGCTAACCATGATAAAGTAAGACCAGGTACATAGCTGTCCACTTTATCAATGCTTCATTGGATGGGCGAGTAAGGGTTGAGTACGGTCAGATGTAAGCACTGACAGGACACGGAACTGAGGGAGACTGAAAACACCAAACAGATCCTGTGTGTTGCTTTCCCTGCCTGACATATTAGACTTATATCTGGAAGTAGGAAAATTAAAATACCAGTTGGGTGTGGCCAGTCAGGTTATGCTAAATGAGTCTATATCTAATCTATACTCAGCCATTCTTTCTGAACCATAACTTACAGGTCTGAATTCAGCCACTTCTCCAACTCCATTTATTCAGCAAACTCTGCAGTGTTGCTGTTTATTTGCCACTTCCCCATATTTGTGTATTCAGCAAACTCTGCAATGTTGCTGTTTTATCTATTCTCCAAGCAGTGGGGTACATCTAACTAATACTGTAGATCCTTATTGATATCTGTTTTATTTACTTTATAACTTCTGAGTTACAGAACACCCAACATCCGTTATTTACCATGATGTATGTGAAATATTGCTCACTTATTTTCAACCTTCTATTGAGAGTCACTTTCTCCAAACAGCAGTAAATAAGGTGCAGCCCATCCCTGATGTCTATAGCCATTATGACATTCAGTCCAGCCATGTCCTACCATGACAATATTTTAGCTAAAAATGAATTTACCTTCATAGTAGTTCCTACTGCCCTTCATACACCTGACATTGCTAGTATTCCTGAGATAATTCATCAACAGGGGCAATCTTTCCATTGGTCTAATAACCCACAGCCACCAATCAACATTTGTCTTTCTAGTTTCTCTCTAACATTGAATGCTGAAAGTTGACTGGTTGCTATGGTTTACTGCAGAGGTCCCCAACCTTTTTTGCACCAGGGACCGGCTTTAAGCAAGACCAGTTTTCCATGGCCCAGTGGGGTGGGGGTGGGGCAGGGGCGGAGCTTTGGTCATATGGGGCAGGTTATGGAGGGGTGGAGCTTAGCAGCGCTACACACTTAACACCGGAGCCTCGTCAATGAGGCCAGTCTGCTGCCCCGCCCCGGCACTCCCCACATAACATGTTCTGCCGGGGGCGAGTCAGTGAGGAGAGCCTGCCGTCCCGCCCCATCAAGTGTAACAGGTTACTGCTGTGCTGGCTGCGTCTCAAAGACCCGCCTGATGCCCGCCCCATCCTACATAATGTTCTCTGCCGTGACAGCTGCGAGCTGTCACGGCTATGGCAGAAAACATTATCACGTGCTCTGACCAGGCACAGGGCCGCAGAGCTAGGTGTCAGCAGCGCCGCGGACCGGCTGAAAAACCCCAACGGACCGGCGGTTGGGGACCTCTGGTTTACTGGACCTCTTTAAAGATTGCCACTGTTGATAAATAAGCCCTGGTACCATCTTGGAAGTTTTTTGCGTTGAATTATTGCCTATCCTAACAAAATACTTAATTCTTCAAGACTAATGTTGATCGATACTATCGACTAATGATGAAATCGGCACGATTTTTCACTTAATCGTTGCCCCGCGATTTGATAATTACCGGCAGGAATCGAGATGGTAATTTTCATTGGATTATTTCCTCTTCCGGCTGCTTGATGGGAGACGTGTATTTCAGTACAGCAGCAGCTGCTTGAAGGGAGAAGTTTGTGTCAGTGCTGCTGAGGCTGCTTGATGGCTGATGATTAGTGCACCTGTAGCAGCTTGAACGGAGATATATAGTGCAGCCGCGGCTCCACTCATACACACTGCTCCCATTACACAGCTGCTTGATGGGAGAAGTGTATAGCAGTTGTTTGATATTATTACGATAATCATTATCGGATGCAGATTATCGATCCGATTCTTTCAAAAATCGATTATCGATCCGATAATGATTATTGGTGTCATTACTCATCACTATTCAAGACCTTCCCTCTCCACTAATTTTGATAGTGATAACAACATACTGTATATAGAAACTGTTGCATGAACTCCATTCACACCCAATAATCTGTTTACTTGTTTTTCTATACTGACATGTAGAGCTTTATTGACTAAACGATGAATTCACCTCTAGAATCCACTTCACTACAATTTGAGTTACATGGCCAAAATAGTCGCAAATTCCCTTTTCCTTAGATTCATCGGCGGGTAGATTTGTCAAACAGGCGGACTGCTACGGACGTAGTCACATGCATAGTGTGGCAAAATCAGTCAAATAGAAGTAGGATGCAAAGTCATGCAGAGTAATGTGAATTCCCCCAGTGAAGTGCAGTGACATCATCCTCACCATATCCCATTAATTGTATATAAAAGAATAATACATCTGTTTCTATGCCGCCTTGTCCCTAGTTCATGTTTAGGAGTAAATTAATTTAGTCACAGTCGCCATTGTCACCTTTGATGAAATAGTCACCTTACACCACAACGGAGTCCTGACATCAACCACACAATTCAGCACTCTTATGTGGTGAAATCAAACAGGTGACTTCGGAGCACTAATCCCTGTTGCATTTGTTCATTTGACGCACTCTGCCACTTAATCAATTGTAGAAGTGTGGGGAAAGCGTACTTACCAGCGAGATCCGTTCCAGCGTCGGTCCTCTCGCGGCGTCAGAAGCATAGCATCTCCTCCTCGGTGCGGCCATTGGGTGGGTGCTGACGTCATTGCACGCACGCCGCGGCCGCACGCTTTTTGAATCTTGTCAGCACGATCAACTGACAGGCTCCCTGGCTATATAAGGGAGCCTGTTGGATGGTGCCGGCACCTGATTATAGGTTCTCCTCGTGGGTGTCCATGCCCCAGCCTGTTCCCAGTAAATCCCTGCCTGTATTTAGTACCTATTCTGTGTCCCTGTACTCTGCCCTGTTAGCAATTATATCCTTGCTTGCTCCTGCCATCTCTGACCATTGTGACTATAATAGTCAGCCAAATTTGTTCTGTATTCGCCACATCGCAGTTTGTTCAATAAGCGAACCTAGGGAATAGATGCAAATTCACAGCTATACGCGACTATTCGGCCTTTGGTCAATAAGTTCCCTAGAGTCTTGCAAATGATAAGTATATCCAGAGCATTAATAAAATAACATCCCACCGTGTTTACAAAAGTACATTATTACTTTCCATGATTAAAGAGACACATCAGCATCCCACCATTTTAACATAGTAGTAGTAATAAATAATAATACTTTAATTCAGTGCCATCATATATGGGGGTTATTCACTAAGGTGCGAATTTGTCTGTCGAATTTGCAAACAGCGGATTCCCATAGCAAATCTGCTACAATTTCCCCATTGTAAAGTCACAACAATTTTTTAAAGTTAAGATTGCGACAATTTTCCCATAATAAAGTCGCGACTGAGACAATATTCTCATTATAAAGACGCGATTGCGACAGTAGCAGCCTATTACGACTATCTTTATTTGGCGAATTCGCACCTATACACAACAATTCAGTCTTTAGTGAATAACCCCCATAGTCATTATACACACAGAAATACAGTAGCAGCATACAATGTTTACACAAACACCTCAGTGTCCCACTATGCACACACAAATACAGAAGCATTACACAATGTTTACACAAATACATTCTCATCCTGCCTGCCATGTAACACAAACACATCAGCATCCCACTATGTACACACAATTACAGTAGCATAGTCCTGTGTTCACAGATTTCCACCAAAGCAGTAAATAAATACTCTAGGGAATGTTTAAGACAGCTGTGCATTGTATTATTTATTTACAAAGTCATCTTTTCAGTTTGTACTTAGCGGATGAAAGGATTGTGTGAAAGATGTGCATGTGGTATTTATTACAGCTGTCAAAGGCTTGTCCCGTTATCTTTAGTCTGCACTATGTTAAATCATCCCATGTATCAATATATGTATTCTACATTCTACCATGCGTGGAAAAGTTACATGGATAGAAGTCATGTAAATGCCTTGTTTTACACGGTTACTGGTTACTGCATTTACTGGGGATATTTATCAAATAGTAATTTTCCATTATAGATATCTTTGGTACATTACATTACTGCATTACTGGTATTTGTATTATTTGTATTTTTGCTGTAATATATTATATGCTATGTATGTAATTAAAGGGGGTCACGGGCAGATGCAAACAACGTAACATTAACAGCCAAAACCACTGCTCTTTTTCTACATTTCAAATGATCATTTTTACTGACTTCACTGCTTAATAAACGTCACCTCTAAAATCAGATCCCTGATGCTTATTCATGAAAACCCGAACAGTTCCAGAAAGCTCCGAATTCACATTTATTTTCTGTTTTTGGATCTTTACTGATAAAGCAAATTCAGTTGTGATTTTGTGAATTCGAGACCAATTTGGAAAGCTTATGACAAGTCGTGGACTCGCACACTTCTTAGTATCACTTTACACAAGCATGCTCAGGCAATTCTCCTATTCATCAAGCCTTGAAACAGAGAAATTTATTAAACTTGGAAAGACCACACTCGGTCAATCTGAATTTACTGAGTGAAATTTTGCAAGATTTTTTCAATTTTTCAATCTCAATTTTTAAAATTTTGCGATCGAAATGTAGCCACACTGTACATTAGTAGTATGGCTACCTTTTTATCAAAAAATCAAGATAAAAAAAAACTCAATATTGAAAAATCTCGCAAGAACAATGAAACATCTTGCTCAATAAACTCGGAAACACCGAGAGCTGTTTAATAATTTTTGCCGTTTTGAAGTCTGTCAAAGTTTCAAATTTGACAATGTGTACAGCTCCAAATACATTAGTTTTCCTTTGCCATATCAAAGTGGCGAATTAGGGGTATGATGGCAGGTATCCTGTTCATTTAAAGATGACAATAAAAACTGTGATCAAGTGAGCATAGGGATGTAATATTTACTTATATACAGTTAGTGGGACATTGTGGGGATGAACTAGGGACA
>WMED01002056.1:0-25291 GCA_019650415.1 Pipa parva
TGGGTATGTTGTGTCTCGCTCGAGCATTCGAATACGAGCACTTCAGCTGGCAAAAGAAAATATTTGGCAAGTGAATGTATGACAAAATTTACTGCCTCAGCTGGTTGGTGTACACGATTCTTGAATAGATATGGATTGTGTCTTCGTCAGCGAACAAAGATCGCCCAGAAGCTGCCTAAAGAGCTTGAGGAAAAGGTTAGTTCATTCCGTAAATTCATTATCAAGTAGAGACAAAAGAACAGTTTCACTCTCAATAATATTGGTAATATGGATGAAACGCCCATGTCATTTGACATGCCTGGTAATCGAACTGTAGCAGGTGTTGGAGAAAAAACTGTACTTATTAAAACAACCGGGCATGAAAAAACACATTTCACTGTCGTCCTATCTTGTCTGGCAGATGGTACCAAACTGTGTCCAGTGATAATATTTAAGAGAAAAACAATGCCAAAGAACTTAAAAATTCTGGCAGGAGTAACTGTTCGTGTTCACCCTAAAGGCTGGATGGATGAAGAAGGTACGAAGTTGTGGCTGTGCAATGTGTGGGACAGGCGACCAGGTGCAGCATTAAGAAAGTGTCCGTCATTATTGGTGTGGGATATGTTCCGTGCACATATAACAGAGGATGTGAAGGATGAAGCAAAGAAAATGGAGACTACGTTAGCAGTCATTCCATGTCTGTCTCACTAAACCTTTTAAAGACCGATTGCACAATATGTGGCAACAATGGATGTGCTCTGGTCAAGCAAAGTTAACAAAAGGAGGAAATCTGATGAAACTTGGTAGCTAAATGGGTAAAGGATGCTTGGGATTCAATATCGCCAGAAATGATTAAAAAATCTTTCTTGAAATGTGGAATTAGTAATGCTTTGGACGGGTCACAGGACGACGCCATCTATGAAGAAACGGATGAATCTGCTTTGGATACGGATTCAACAGATGGCGACAGCAAAGATGACATTTACGCTGATGACATCACTGAAGAACAGTTTGATAATTTATTCAAACTTTCTGATGATGATGATGATGATGATGAGTCAGAGTTTAAGGGATTTGAATAGACCGAAAAATATTTCTGTTTTTGCAAAACATAAATAAGAATTTTATGTGATTAAGTTTTAAATCCAGTTTGTAGCTGATAGAGATAAATAAAAATGTTATTGTTATCTTGTATTTTTCAGCCAATTCTTTAATATGTTATGCTAACAAAAACCCCAAGTTTTACTCTCGACTTATCCACGGGTCATAGCAAATTTCATAATTTTTGGTCCAAATACTGTCCTCGACTTATACACGAGATCAACTTATACACGAGTATATACGTACTTTAATTCAGTAAAGTGCTGTTTGTAAAAAAACTAGCAATAGGAACTGATTGTTCTCAGAAGCATCTGGCTACTACCCCTATAGGGGGAATCATTGTTTATGAAAGTACTACTCTAAAAGCATGTTCTCTTCAGTTGCATAAGCATAGATCTATGTTATTTCTAAACAATAGTTAGGAAATTAGACAAAAAAGATGGCTTAATTAGTTTTTATCTGCATTAAGGGGTTTATTATTTCATATTGACTGGTTAGTGGTAAATTTAAGTATTTAACATTTTTCTTAGTACCTTGTGTACATTTTTCCCCTTATCTTTAGGTGATAATGCCCTTGGTACATAATTCAACAGCAGATCAAGGAGAAAAGAGATTGAACTCTAGTTTAAGGTATCTTTATATTTTTCATAAATACTGTACAATCTTAAATAAATTGGTAATATAGAGATGTTTGAACACCACAATGTTAATGCTACTGTTTTTCTGCATTCATGTGGCCCAAAGGAATGATGCAAGCTACAAATCTCTGCCAAATGTTTTATTATTTTAGGTGAGGGCAAAAGTTTACTTCATCTAGATGTCTGAAGGCATGCATCAGTAGGTAACTAATGTGTTTCCCTTTATAAGGGTTATTTAGTCAAAACATACTCAATTGTCCTGCTTGTAGGATCCTGTGCTGGTTAAAGGAGAACTAAAGTAAAAAAAATAAAAAAGAACTGTTAAAATATTTACCTTATACAGAGCCGATTGATTACAGTCACAGCATGAACTGTGCTGTAATTAGCTGGCAGCCAATGCTTCCTTTACAGCGCTAGCTGACTGTCAATCAGTGCGATGCTCCTCCCACCCTATTACACCTTGGGGGGAAAAGGGCTTAAACATCATCACATTCATTGTGGGGGCCAATGAGAACATTCCCCGCAATGAGTGTGGTGATGTATGAAGCCGGGGAAGGAGAAGAAGGAGCTGCGCGCTGGCTTCTCATCCAGCGCGTTGTGAAGGAGGCATCAGGGGAAGCTTTGGCTGCTGGCTAATTACAGCACAGCTCGTGCTGTGACTGTAAACAATCAGCTCTGTATAAGGTAAGTATTTTAACAGTTCTTTTCCATTTTTTCACTTTAGGTCTACTTTAATTGATGAGGGTAAAGAGTTTTCCATTTTCCACTTCAGAGCTGTGTCTTTCAGATGGATAAAGGAACAAAGGATAACAAGTTGGCACTATCTATTGCCTACAATACAGAGCATTACAAAATAAAATGTAGATAATACAGCCAGGTTACCAATATATGAAGGCAGCCAAGATAGGTCTAGAGATATACACAATTAACATCTACTCCTCTCAGATGTCTGCCAGAGTAAGTCTGCAGTGAGTGGATAATAATTTTGGAGGTAGTGGCAGTGATCTAGGGGATTTTGGAAAAGATGTTAGTGTAGACTAGTGTCCCCATTTTGGAAAAAAAAATGTGACTGGCTGAAATTGTAATCAGTCAGATCTTATCTCAATCTCACTTGGCCTTGTAGATTATAGCATATCTTAGGGTAATGCCCAATCATGTATCTTGCCACTTGCAGTCTTGGTTACCAGCACTAGCTAAGTTAAGTAAATGGGGCAGTAACTTTTCCTGTTTTTTGGCTATGAATACATTTTGCTGCACACAGAAGACCATGTGTGACAAAAACACTTTTATGGGGTCTTACCCTTACTTTTGTTCTGTTAGTTTCAGAGTTACTCATTTGTAGATCTATAGAAATGTAACAAATCACTTTTTTGGTTTCTTAGGATGAAAGAACAAGACTTGAATTATAATGTGTTTAACAAGTGTACCTTAACCACACCTAAGGACATCAAAACTGTAGAGACTAAAGTACTACATTCTGCAACTGTTCTTGAAAGAAAAGAAAACATTCCATCACAAACCAAGTTAATACCTGTGGTGCAAGTGAGTGAGTCAAATTATAAATTAGAATGTTCCACCACAGGTTCAGGAAATAAATCAATAAGGAATGACTGTGGAGATTCAAACAGCCAGATACCAGATAACAATGTATCTGTTACACAAGAGTCGAAAATATTGTCTGACCTAAGTAAACAAAACCTAGCAGCATCATCTCCATCAGTTGGTGGAACAAAAGAACATAAATCAATTCTTAAAAAGCCAGTATTTTCAGACAAGCAAAAAAAGTGCCATAATGTACACTTTGCTGACAAATGCTCATTGACCTTATCTCCCTTGGAGGAACAGAAAAAGGAAACAGTTGCCACTACTGTTACTGAAGCAAAAGGAAATATGAATGATTCTTCTACTAATATACAGCTGCAACATAATGAAGGTGCCAAAGTGAATGAATCAAATAATTCACCAACGTTGACACAGATACCCTGCACATATTCACAGTCATCCAGCAGCATCTACCCTTGGCAATATTCTTTACAATACTGGTATCAAAATTTCAGTAATACTAGTGTAATGACCCAGACATACCAAGGAATGTCTTTTGAAACACAACAGAGGACACCCTATAGTGGAACCTCCTCATACACTATGCAAAATCCTTATGCAACAAACCAATCTTACCCCAATATTAGAAACGAGACTCAGCCTCTGATTTTTCAGACAGCGGATGCATACAAATCTGATATGCATTATAGTTACCCTATTCAACCTCCTGTGTCACATCAAAATTCCATGCAAGCTGGCTATCCTTATGATGCTACGAGAAGAGGTACATGGTCATGGGGTAAGTGCATAAATTATAATTCCAGAACTAGCTTAATTAATAAACAAATTAGCAAAAGCGTATGCAAGCCTATACTCAGCCTTAGCTGTGTGTATGTGTGTATATATATATATATACATGTAGTCCTTGGGTTACGACGGCCTCAAGTTACATCGTTTCGGGGTTACGACGCTTTATACGATGCCTTGTTCCGACTTGCACGGTTTTGCGATGTAAGTCGAACTGCGTGCAACCAGGCCTTGTTCCGACTTACATGGTTTTGCGACGTAAGTCGAACTGCGTGCAACCATACTGTATGAACGTATGATCCGACTTACATCGAAATTCGGTTTACGACGCCGCATAAGAATGGATCAACATCGTAAGTCGAGGACTACCTGTGTATATATATATATATATATATATATATATATATATATATATATATATATATACACACAGACAAATGTAAAATTCTGTTTAGCTAACCATTAGTGTCAATTTCAGGTTGGTATAGGTTTGGAATTAATTGAGATATTGCATGGAGGAGTTACCCCTGTGGTAATTTTAATGTCTAGATCACTATCTCTTTTAGGGGAGTACCATAGAATGTCTTGGAAATTTTTAAATCTAAACCCAGCAAATATTCATTCTGGGAGTTTAACTTGAACAAGTTTAAAGTAGAACTATAGTCAGATTACATATTTACATATGCAGTACTATACCTTAGTGAGAAGTGTTTCTCCCCAGTAGATGTTTCATCTGAAGCAGAATGATTTATTACACCGCCCTGATAAACTCCTGCACCAGGAAATGTGTGTGCTACACACAAGAAGAACAAGCTGCCTGACTGCTATTGGTTAAGCAGTGTGCTGACCTTTTGGCTGCATAAATTAAGTTGGAATGCAGGAGATTACAGAGGGAAAGCTGACTTGTGCACATGTGCTAAGTAGTAAGCACATATCTGGGGGAGGGTACCTTTTCATGGAAAATTGACCAGTACATATCACACACGTTTCCTGGTGCTGGAGTTTATCAGTGCTGCTTCATCAATCTTTCTGCTTCATATGAAACATCTACTGTGGAGAAATGCTTCTCACTAAGATATAGGGAGGTTATTCAGGAAGCTCCTAAGTGAGGCGAACACTACGCGCCTCACTTCGGAGCTTCCTGAATAACCCCCAGAACTGCATATGTAATCTGACTATAGTTCCCCTTCAAAGAACTGGTGATAACCAGTTTACCATTGCTCTCTAGCTAGCAGCAAATCAACTATTTATGCATTGCTCTGTAGCATAACAAAATTCTTAGGGGGTAATTCAGCAAAGTCCGAATTTGCATGTGTTGTTGACTTCGTGACAATTCGAGTCCCATCGCCAACAATTGTTGCGAATTCGTTTCAATACGCTTGTAGAATAGGGGAACAGTCGCAAACGCATACTTCTGCATAGACCAATGGACAGTAATAGCAATAACAAAAACACAATCCGATTGGCTAAAATTTATTTGTTCACACCCCTTGGGATATGTTTCTAATTGCAACTACGCTAGTCGCGAAGCGACGTAGGTCTCTGCGTGTGTGTGCGCAGGTACTTCGGCAATTTAAAAATCAGCGGAATGTGTCGAAGGTGTGAATGCGACTAGGTGAAGTGCTCCGAATTCGCATGTTTGCCTTCGCCAGACCAGAGTGGCGAATTAGGGGGTTGATGGCAGGGCACTAGTGTTGTGTAAGGCGACTATTCAAAAGTGACATTGGCGACTGCAACTAATCTGCAACATGTACTGTGAGCAATGTGACATACGTAGAGAATGATAGAATATTCTCAGAATAAATAGTGGAACATTGTGGTACTGACGTCACTGCCCTTCACTTGTCAAATTCACTACACACTGCTTGACTTCGCCTCCTATTTCAATCTGACTTTTCATGTCACACTGCACATGCGACAGCAATCGCTGCCTTCCACCAGTAGCAAAAGCAAATTCGCATCCTCTGTCTAGATAGTGATGAGAAGCGAATTCGCGTCTAATTTAAATATTCCACTAAACTTTTATAGCAAGTTTAATTTTAACTACGATCAAAGGAAACCTGATGCAAGGGACCTTGACCATTTTAAAACAGAGCAGTTTGTCACATTTTTATAAACATTAACTAAATAATGAAATAATTATGCACGCGCACGCAAAATGATGCGAATAACTCCGTATGTTAGCGAATGTCGCAGTCGCTCGGATTGTAGCATAGTCTTCCGAATTGATTGTGAATTCGCCACTTCACAGACTTTTGTCTATAAGCGAACACTGGGAAATAGAGAATGGACGCAAATTCACACTGTAACGTGACATATCAGACTTTGCTGAATTACCCCCTTAGAGTACTGCAGGTAACCAGTGACCCTTCACTTTTTAGCTAGCTCAGTAACCACACTTGATTTACAGCTAGTTGCTTCAAGCATGATCAATGCTATCTATTAATTTCCAAGAGGTAAGAAACTTATCATTTACATTACACACTATTTATTAAAGGAGAACTATAGTCAGATTACATCTTTACATATGTAGTACTATACCTTAGTGAGAAGCGATTCTCAACAGTAGATATTTCATGTGAAGCAGGAAGATTTAACAAGCAGAATTTCAAAACTCCTGCACCAGGATATGACTGAGTGACATTTTTTGCCTAAGATATAAATAAGTGCCTGCACACAAAATAGTTTTCCCAATCCCCAGACTTTAAATAAATGCACATACGCTCTGCTTCCCCCCGACTTAGCCTGACCTTTAGATACCCGCCCCCTAAGCTATTACCCATTTAAAAGCAATGCATATGTGTTATCGCTGCAGCTATACCTGCTGATATTGCTGAAGCGCTGATATTCCCTAAACTGGAGGTAGACAGGACCACCAAACTTCCCCCACCACCCCCCAACCAGCGCTAATAATCAATAACTGGCATGTTAGCGGTTATGAATTAAAACACCGTTATTTCCATGGCACTACAGTAATATTAGCGCTATGGAAATAATTAGTTTAAACTAAATAAACCCCATCTAGTAGAGGTCCCTAGGACCCCTCATCCAACGCTAATAATCATTAACCAGCATGTAAGATGATGATTGAAAACATCATTATTTCCATAGTGCTACTGTAATATTAGCGCTATAGAAATAATTCGTATAAACTAAATAAACCCAATCTAGTAGAGGTCCCTAGGACCCCCACACCTCCACCCAACATCATTCTCCATCCAGTACTATAATCATTAACCGACATGTAAGTGGCTATAATTTAAAACACCATTATTTCTGTTGTGCTACTGTAATATTAGCACTATGAAAGTAATTAGTTTAAACGAAATAAACCCCGTCTAGTAGGGGTCCCTGGGACCCCCACACCAACCCCCAGTATCACCCCTCACTTAGCACTAAGCTAGGTGAAGGATCAATATTGCTAGGAACAGCTCCGCAGTAGCCGCTCCTCTTCCCATTACCCCCTGCTCAATTGGGGTGGGGGGAGTCTGTAAAAATAAAAAGAAGGGTCCCTGGGGCATTATCCACCACTGCTAGGCTGGGTGGAGGGATCAGTATTCCCCCTACCCCCATCCCTTAGCCCCAACCCCATTAGCATTATGAGGTTGGGAACCCTAACCTCTAACCATATGTGCCACTAACATATTTCGAGAGAGATACAGACCTATTATTATAGCCTATTTTTGCACCTTACTATGGAATTTTTCTCAAAATTCTCATATTCTTAGATAAGAATGTGAATCTCACTGCCCCCCTCCCCCCCACACACACGTTGAGATGAATGATGAGTGTATCCTGTGTATCCAGTATGCTTTATTTAGTTACTTCTGTGACACATCCATATAGTTCACACAATTCAACAGTAGTTTATTCCTTTTGGTCTATTATAGCAATAGTTTAAAGTGCAACAATCAAGTTTACAGTGTGTAATTATGATTTTTGTTTCTGTTTTTTTTTTTAGGTACCTGGCAGTGAGTTTCTGTGTCCTTCATCCTTTACATATATGGAATCAAAGACAATTTAATTCTGCATTTACATGTTTCCTAAAAAAATTGTCATATTTGAGCAATTAGAATAAAAACACAAGTGCAATGTGCATGCCTTGCAGAAGATTGCAATATTAATGTTCTATGTGAATATGGTTGGATAAAAAGTGCTTTAATCTGACAATTGTTAGTTTATTTTCAGAAATTTTTTAATTAGCACAACTAAGTTACTGGAAATGAGGAGTGATGATGGCCCACAGTGTGTATTATCTAATTGTCCATTGTAAGGAAACATTAAAAGCATAGAATGTTTTACCTGCCATGATAATGCCAGATTTTCACCAACAACAATGAAAGAATATTGACATTTAACAATGTATTTCAGTTGTTGCAGCAGTATGTACTAGAAAATTAACACACAGACATGTCCATAACAGCTATGTACAGTACAATTTAAATGCCCATGGAAGCTCAGTTCAAGAGTACAATTTATTTGTTTTGATGTTAAAATTAGCAATGCGGTAGGAAAATTAAAATCATTTAGTGTAAATATAATAAAAACCTGTGTATTAGCAGCGTTAAAGAATGCTACTCCACCGATATTGCACTTATGTATTGGTAATTTTAACAGAACACAAAGGACAAATACAATAGGACTGCTGCTTCAGTTTTGCTTTTTAGGCAGTGTGAAAGGGACAATATTTGTGATTTATAAGATTTTACTTAGCATGTGGAGGCATTTGAATAATTCTTTTTCATTTCTTTATGTGAATTAATACAAGATGCTACATTTCCCACTGCTTAAACACGAGTGCAGTACCACTTCCAGTTGCCATCTATACATGTTCAAAGTAGTATGTCAACAGGGCAAGGTGTGCCGATATCTAATAGTCCATAACAACTAATTAAATATATGCTTTTACTATTTTAACTGTAGAAGAACTGTGAAATGCTAAATGGTTTCTTTGGATTACAGAACTTTAGAAATCTTTCCCTGATATATTTCCCAGATTATTTTTGAGAATGCTTGAGATTGATTTTGCAGTGGCAATTAATGTGTTAGCTTTCCTAAATATGTATATGCATGTATACATTCTCCTGTGCCACCATAATTTACTGACTGTTTTAACAAGAGGAAATCAGTGGAACCAAAGCCCATTAAAGATCTACAGATATTAGTAATCAATACATCAAACAGTAAACCCCAAATAAACATTTAAAGAACACTATTCAACGGTATAAAAGTTTCTCATTAGCCACAAAATCTACAATGTACTTAGGGGGTAATTCAGCAAAGAGCGAACTTACCCTCCAATCCTTTGCATCAGTACGCAGAGACTGTTACGTGTTTATTGATGTCCGCGTGCAGGACTCAGCGAACGCGTAACAGTCTCTGCGTACTGTACTGCGTTTAAAGGGATTCCAGTCTTCCCAGGCGTCTCGAGTAGAGCCTCACCAAGACTGGAATCCCTTTAAAGCATTCGCTGATGTTCACGTGCGGGACATCAGCGAGCGCATATCAGTCAGTGCGAAGTGAGGCAAATGCGTAACAGTCTCTGCATACTGACGCGAAGGATCAGAGGGTAAGTTCGCTCTTTGCTGAATGACCCCCTTAATCTGATTGAAAATACTTTTTTAAAGCTTTACTTAACTTTATTTTTTGTTTGTGAATGGAAAAATGTTTGTAGATGAAGAGTAGGGCATAAAAATTAGTTGCTGTTATGGGCAAATCAAACAGGAAATAGCGATGTATAATGATCACCCTTACCTTTTCTGTGCAGGTAATCAGAGTTCACATTCAGTAGTTAATAGGATGTCAGTTTTTGCACAATAATCTGAAAAAAATCCCTGCAATCACTACTATTGCATGTGTAGTTTATCCTTATAAAATAGTACTATGAATAGTAGTGGTCAATCATTTGCATTAGTTGTTAGGTAACTATGTGAAATTATTTTTACTATTGGCTACTAGTTAAGGTTGAATAGCAGATACATGTTAATTTTAATAGAAAAAACACATTTTGGTGTATAGATATACAGTGGGGGTTATTCATTAAGGTGCGAATTTGACTGTCGACCATGACAATTTCCCAATTGTAAACTCGCAACTGCAACAATTTCCCCATTGTAAACTCGCAACTGCAACAATTTTTAAAATTGCAATTGCGATAATTTTCCATAGTAAAATCACGACTGTGACAATATTCTCAGTATAAAGACGTGACTGTGACAGTAGCAGCCTATTGCGACTGTCTTTAGCTGGCGAATTCACACCTATACGAAACAATTCGGACATTAATGAATAACCCCATGTGACAGTGTTTTCATCGGTTGGTTTAAAGTATTAACAAACGTGTTAGTATATCTTATTAAACCAAGTTTTTGGCTTTTCATGTGTGCACAAAAGTGTAGCTATCTACACACAAACGTATTTGTGTGTGTGTGTGTGCATATTTTTTCAATTTTTTTCTGTTTTACTATTCCATATTTCACTTGAGTTTTCTATGTGCCAACATAGTGCTAAAAGCCCAGATAAAACAATTAGATAATATTCAGTTTATCCCCTTTAAACCATTCATAAATCAAGATAAATAAGTACCCCATTTACATTCTTTTAACTCAATATTGTTGATGTTGTCTGCTGTATGAAGGTTCCCATGATAGGTTAACTCTCTGCACAGTTATTGTAAAAAAAAAAAAAAAAAAAATTGGGTTTAAATTGTTTGTTCTCAGCAATTTCAATTTTGATGAGTATTGTCTGTGTGTTTAGATTTCTATTTCTTACAAGGTTTTTTTTTTTACTATTGATACAGTATTTCTTTTTCATACACAGAGATAACTTATTTTCCTATTTTTGTACTTTTTCTATTCAGAAAAACACTCAGGTCATTGTAGTAGTTTGTATTCTTTATATTAGTAAAATTGTACATGTAATGTACAAAGTTGTACATGTGAGTTTGTAGTATGCCTATATGCACCTAATTATTCCATCACCCCCTAGATATTCCATTTCTAAGAGACAGGATTCCTGTTGGAAATATTGTCTACCTTTGCAATAAATATTTTCCCCCGATGGGATGGAGTAAGAGATGCATTTCCCTTTAAATAAAATAAACTACTTGCAGGATAACAATATTCTACAGAAAGAAAGGAATATTTTAATTTCATTGTCCCACTTAGTGGCCTGCCTTGGGTTAGTGTAAGTTAAGTATTATTCATGTTTTGCCACTCGCCCAATTTTTACTGTTTCTCATATTTATTAAAGTAAAATTTATGTTTTACAACTGATTTGGTACCAATAGTTCAGCCACACCTGTGGAATGAAAAGACAAGTACTTTATTCAGTGTGAAATGAAGGTTAAAAAAAACATTTCTGTGCCCCAAAAAGTTGTTCTTTTTCCTGATATCCACACAGTGGTGAAGTAAAATATGGTTATATACCAGTAAAAGTGCATGCATCATTCCTACTTTTGCTTTTGGAAGTTATGCTAGTGATACCACCAAGTATCCAAAGAGAAAGCACCCTGGTATATTTGAAATTAATTGGATGAGCATTACTTTTTCTAATCATATAAATGAAGGACTAGCGCATGGTAATTTTTACTCTGTATAATATGGTTGGTTTTTTTTAGTTTGCCAACCTAATGTTTAAGTTAACCTTTTTAAGTTCATTTATTTGTAACATTTTCTCCTGACAAGTAAGTTCACTATGTCATTGTCTCTCTTGGAGGTCTATGTCGAGTTATTTATGAATAAAAGTGAACATCCGATTTTACTACATAAATGTTTGTATTTCTTAGGGAGACTGTTAAAATGTAATTTTTCCATATTTAGTGCATTTTAAAAAGTAAGTTAAAATGTAAGAAACACTTTTGCATGGTGTGCATTCATCAGGTATGTCCTGTTCCAAGTATTCAAAATTTATGGTTCTGTTCACTCTGCCATAATCCTGTGTATAGCTTCTTTCATCAGGGTCTGCCAGTAGTCACTGCAAGTATCTTAATTCTCTACTAATGAAGATCCAACTCGGCAATCAGTCCACAAGAGTGACTTCTCCATGAACAGGCTCAATATAATATACAATGTAATGGAAGTACTTGGATTCTACAGAGCCGAGTAGAACTAATTGGATGCAAATAGTACATTACATTGCTGTTTACATGGACTTTAATGTCCCCTTTCTTCAGTTCATATGAGTGGAATGATTGTATTTTATGGTTAAAGTTAACTGGTCCTTTATTTTTTGGTGTTATGCTCTTGTAATAAAATACTTAATAGATTTTCCAAAAGCCCTTAAGGACTTGAGAGTTTTTTATAAGAAAAATAACACTTACCTTCTTATGCAATATTTATTTATTAAATGTGTTCTAGTTTCATTGTTGAAAATCCATAGTTAACTTAGTATTAGAATTGTGAGGGGTCATCAATATAACTCTTACAGTCCCCCATAATTGGTGCAGGGCTATCATAAGACAGGGGAAAAAAAGTAAAGTCAGGTCTCAAAGTCTGAGAGAAAGGTGGTAGGTGACAAAGCAGATAGCCTGTATATGACAACAACATATAAACTAGAAAGAAAACTAGAAACTGGCAAGTATGATGCATTTGAAGCAACAGTGGGAGGCAAGAAGAAGCCCAACTTTATCATGTTTGTCCTGTGGAGTGTTGGAGAAGGAGAGACCTCCATGAGTCAACAAAGCCTCACCAGCAGAATCATAAGTGGAGAGTTAAGTTTCTTTTAATTAAAGTGGATTTGTTTGTCAATGAGCGTGTAGGAAAATATAAGGAAGGAAGTTGGAAGATTGAGAATTGTAAAAATGTTAGGAAAGAGCCACTGGAGGGAAGGAGCCAACAAGAAAGGCAATGGTGAATAAAATGAGTATGTGGGAGTGGCCAGGATTAGGAAAAATATCCCCTGCAGCAAGTAAAGGATTAAGAAGAACAATTATGTTACAAGAAGTTTTAAACTGGGATTGCCCAGGGTGCTTGGATTTGGAGAGACGTGAATTAGAAAAGTATAAAATGACCTGCGTAAGCAGATGGAAGCTGTAATGAGATTTGGTTAATACAGTGGGGTGAGGGGTGTAAGCGAGAGAGAAATTTTGGTAGCACTGAGCACAGAAATACAGCAGACAGGTAAAGAGTATATACATAGAAAACAAAACTGAAATAAATAGAAGAAAGAAAATATTTTAATTGTAAATAGTCCAGCTAGGGTCCTATGTGGTGCTTCCTTATCACTTACAAAAAGCAGAGCAATATTTAAAGATCTGTAAAATTCTTATTTCTGTTAAACCCCAGCTCTACTCCACTTTAGCTGTGACAACATCTCTAGCTTGCAACCTGTGACACAGGGAAAGGTAATTCATTAAGTTAATAAGCCCCACAAAATAATCAACCAGCTGATACCAAAGATGATGGGGGAGTATTAAGCTAAAATACAATCTAACAAAAACGAAACCAAAACTTCTGATCTGAAATAACACCAGCCGTAAAACAATATGTATATTTATGCATTTTTGGAGCATAAAATTATGAAGAAAAGCTGAGGTTAACTGTAGAGCAGTGATTCTTAACTCGGGTTCTATCGATGAGTCGGTCTCAGGGGTTCGGCGGAGCCTCCGCCACGGAGGTCAAGAAACAGATGTCAAGTGATTTATCACTAAAGAAGGGTTCGGTGAATGTGCATATGAAACTGGTGGGTTCGGTACCTCAAACAAGGTTAAGAACCACTGCTGTAGAGGTTTAAATGAACTTGATGAAGTAAGCATAGTCCGCTGAAATATTCCTTTGTATTTTTTCACAACAGTTCAATAAACAAGGAAACTTCCATGACTTTTTTTCTGCGAGCAGTCCTCCATCTTTTGTTGTTCATGAGGTTTAATTTACACAAAACTGGGACTGGATTACTGTTAGGAAAAATTATGGGTATAAAAATGGTGCAAGACCAGGAGTGAATGAGGATCAGGAAAATTATATACCTTTCGGAAAAAAAAAAAAAAGATGTCAATTCACAACTCCCTTGTTAAAACTCCCTTATCAGTTATTAAAAGAATACCTTTGGAAAAGCAGCACAGTTTTTAATGATCTGCAAAAACTTCAGCTCTGTTAAATGCCAAGCCAATTTGGAGATGTTATAACTCTATAGCTGTTTGTATTAGACCCTATGCTATACCTTCCAGGAGAAGCAGTTAGAAACCACAGCCTTTGACTTTAGAGTCCTTTGATTGTGACACTGAGGTAGCTTGGGTAGTAAACACACCTCACTGGACCAACTTGAGTGGTATACCTGGTTGGCAATTCTGGGAAAGCCTATGAAAAAGTTGAGATGTCAAAGATATGTCAAGAACACTGGCCTTTAAAGACTTTTTATTATTTGATTTACTCATGGTAAATATGAATGTATTACATTCTTTTCTGTTTTCAGTGCAAAGAGGTCCGTAAGTCTGCAACTGTTGTAAGTGTCCAAATTGTTTGCAAATTCGCCACATTATAGAGTTTGGTGACTATGCGAAGATCGGAATGTGGCAAATAAAAGTGAATTTGGACCTTTACACGACTGTTTAGAACTAAATGAATAAGCCCCATATAGTTTTCCATGTCATGCAAAAAATAAACAGTGGAACATTTATCCCTGTACTATTACTAAGGTGGCTGTTAATATAGGTTTGTGCTTTACAGCCTGGTTTAAAAAAAGGATTTGGCTTAAAGGGGAACTGAAGTGTTTATCAAATAAATTAGGTTTATGTAATAAAAAGTGGTTACTATATTATTGCAAACCCCCACAAAAATAAAAAATGTCACTTTTCATCGTAAAACGCCTATTAAACTGCCTGCTGGAATTGATCTTACCAGTTGGCTGGCTTCTTTCAAATGAGCAGTGGGAGTGGTTTCTCATTCTGAACAGGAAACTACTCTGCAGCACAATGATTGGTTTTCTCTCTTTTATGCAAATCTTCATTCCAGCCCCTTCACATACAGGTAAGGATTTTTTGCTTCCCCAGAGATTCCGTTTCCATCTCACTAATTTAGGCCCTAATTCACCATAGTGCGAAGTGAGCCGCGAAGCGTTCGGCGCACTTCGCACATGGTGTTATGCGCATACTGATGTCCTGCACGTGGACATCAACATGCACATTAAAGGGATTCCAGTCTCGGCGAGAGCACTTGAGTCTCTTCACCGGGACTGGAATCCCTTTAATGCGCTTGCTGATGTCCGCGTGCAGGACATCAGCGGGAGCATAATACCATGTGCGAAGTGCGCCAAACGCTTTGCGGCTCCCTTCGCACTACGGTGAATTAGGGCCTTAATCATTAATCCCTTCAGTTTTATTCCCCCTGCTCCAGCACTTCCATTTTCCTCTCACAGTTCCAACCAAATAAATTGTCTTACCTTGCTAAAATCCTTACTCCAGCACATGGTTTGCTCCCTCCTCTTCTTATCATACCAAATCAGTAGGCATGCTTGAAGGAAGGAGAGAGGACTGTTTATTCCCATCCACAGGATCAATTTGCACTGTTAACACTGTAAATTTGGGCGAAAGTTATTAAACTTGGAAAGACTGCTCTGGGTCTTTCTCAGCTTACTGAGAAAAATCTCTCATTGTTCTCACGTGATTTCTTTCGAGATCGAGTTTTTCGATTCCAGTTTTTCAAAATTTTTGATGGAAAGATAGCCGTGCTACTAATGTAAAACATGACTACCTTTCCAGAAAAAAGAAATTCAAAAAATCAAGATAGAAAAACTCGATGTTGGGATCTCAAAAAATCTCATGAGAACAATGAGAGATTTCTCTTGGTAAACTCTGAAAGACCCAGAGCGGACTTTCAGATTTTAATAACTTTCACCCTTTTAGAGTCGGCGGTTAAGTGAAAGTACAGAGGAATAGAGAGAAATGGAAGTTTTAAGGTGGGTCGGACTACTCTTTATATCGAAATATATAACGATATGTAAAGCTTCCACTTTGATCATTATTACATAATTTGGAATGTTTAGTTTAGCCTAAGTGATTTTGGATACCAGTATTCAGATCCCCTATAAGAAATCTGTTACAGCTTATTTGGAGAGCTTCACATTGCCAGAGAGCATTGAACTTCTAAGTAACAGTCATAATTATACTGTACATATGTCCACCTTGGTCATTTTTTATATAATGAAAGAGTGAACAGGTTAAAGTTTATATAATTGTATTTGAACATTATAAAAAAAAACAAAGCAATATGAGGAAGAATGAGATAAATAATTCTGAATAGTTTTTAACTTAAACTTTTGCAACTCTGCCCTCCTGTGGTTCTTCTTTGTACTTTCTGCTTTTCCACAATAAAATCATTTCTTCTAAATCTGTGTATGTGTTTTTCTTACTGGTTTGTTTGCGTTAGTGCTTCCTATGATGGCTTTACAATATTTTTTTGTGGTATTTATTCTGATATTCTCTCCTTCTTCCTCCTGTCTCTTTTGGGTGAAGTTGTACAGGGGAAATGGTACCTTTGTGGTACAAACTGGGATTGGGTGTTTTTAATATTTCTGACCGGTGAGGGAGGAATGGTAGGTTTGTGGTTGGGGGAGGTTTAGTTGTCAGGTATGTTTGTGTTTCATTTGTCTTATGTTTAATCCTGTAAGTATCTGAGATATAATTCTTCTTCAGTAACTAATAGCCATGTATTCCAGGTGTATGTTTTTCTTGTGTTTGCATCATGTGCTGATAATTCTTCAAATGTACTGATTTCGTTCACTATCCCTAGCCATTCCTTTATCGTTGGGGTATTTTCTGATTTGTATTTGGGAAGCAGTGTTTTTGCTGCTTTCAGTACATGCATTTCGAAATCATTCAGCTTATTTGATTCCTGTCTTTCAGAGCTGAACCGTAGCACGTGTTTTGGAGAATCTGGTACATGGTATGTTATTGTTTGTGTTAATAATTGTCTAATGGTGTTCCAGTAGGGTTTAATTTTAGGAAAGTCTCAGTATATGTGCAGTAGAGTTCCTCTTTGGTCACGTCCTCTCCAGCATTTGTCTGATAAATTAGTATGTATTTGTTTGAGTTTTACTGGTGTTCTGTATCTGTTAGTAGTTTATTATTTTTCATTCTACAGCATCTACAGTTTGAATGTAAGCTACGTATTATTTTTGAGATTTGTTTTTCATGTAATGGAGTCTTTAACTCTTTAGGCCACTTTTGTGTGAAGTATAGCTTAACTTTAGCTTTAGTATAGCAAAACTTAAAAGGGTGCATCCTCAAAAAGCAAAAGCTGCCAAATACCCTCACTCCTGTAACAATGTATAAGCATTTCCTGTGTAAGATGGATGTTAGGTCATAATTAAGTACCTGTAATTCGTGAAATGCATAGAGCGTTCTTTTGTGCATTTTACTGATGCTGATAAAACCTACTTTTAATCTCTAACCCTGGTCTGGTGGTTCAGTTTTGTGCTGGGAGAAAGAAAATTTGGAGCCATCTTTTCCTATTCTACAAAACAATAAGCTTGCCAATTCACACTTATATCTGAATAAGACTTTTTATGATTCAGAAAAATTGAAGAGTTTCTTAAAAATAATTGATTAACTCTAATATTTAATGGAACAGTCCAGCCTGCAACAGTTATTTAACATGTAACTGATTTTGATATACTGTATATACAGTATATATATTATCATTTTTGTTATTGCATTTATAGACACATACTTGCATCATGAAGTGTTATGCTACTGTCTTGATCGAAAAGCTTGAACATTTTGAGAAAATAATCAGAATGAAGCAGGTGGGCAGCAGCTCTGTGAGGTTACACACCTGCAAGATTCTGATTGGTTACTCAGACTTCTTAAGGGCTTCAAGAAAGTGCTTATAAACTTAAAGATGAACTTAAAGGAGAAGCAATCAAAATATATTGCAAAAACATTTTGTACTGTGAACAATCATTCATTTCCCACTATGTTTTCTCTTATTTTAAATAATTTATTATACATAATTAAAGTAAGAAAATGACAAGAAAAAATCCTTTTTCGAAACTTTTTACCGTATGAAAGGATTTACATGTATTCACATTGAGCTGCTAAATTGCTATTATTAAATGTTAAAGGGTATGAAAAGTTTGAATAAAACATTATTTCTATTTGACATGTACACAAATAGAAAGCCAACTTAAATATTAAAATCTAAAAACAATTTTGTGCTCCCACAGCTGTTCTGTATGCAGGCACTTCCTGCAGAGTGCTTATAAGCCCCGCCTCCTGAGTGACATCATAGAACAAGTCAGAGAGTTTAATTCTCCTTGCCTGTTGCTAGCCCTGAGCATGAGCAGATCAAATCTGTTCCACTGCTTCTGTGGTGGGCAATGGCGAATAAAAGGCAGGGAAGGGAGGCGGAGTGGTTACAAACAGCAGGGAACTTGTTGAGAGGGTGAAAGCAGTTACAGGAGGATATTGAGCCCTGCTGAATTAAGATGTGAGTCAGGAGTTTCTTAATCACTATATTGCTTGACAATAGGTAAAGGGGGCTTTCTTTGTAGACATGATTTACATACCCTTTAAATCATTGTTTATGCATAGTTTCATATTACTGAATCTCCTCACTTTATTCTACCAGTATACAGAACCAGCTTGTCATGCCTAAATAAATCAGGTGCTTTCTTTGGAACCAAATATATTGTACAAAGAAAGCATGAATACAGAGTAAACATTTGCAACACTTAAATATAATCTTGTTGTACAATGTTTAACTATGGCATTGTAAAGCATGAATAGTTTTTCTTTAATCTCATCTTGTGTTACCAGGTGGAGTGTTTCTCTGGGAGACAAGGATTTTTTTTTTTTTTTGCTGTTAACATAAAACAAATGAGAGATGAGGCCAGTAAACATATACACTTATAACTTACAGAACAAGCTGTGGCCGACTGTATCATGAAAAGACTTTTTCTTTAACGGACAGAAAAAAAAAGGAGTCTAACTGTTGATTGGGGCCAAGGATTGTAAGAATGGTAAGTTAATGGAGAAAATCCAACTTTTCCAAATGATCCTATATTACCCTTTAATAGAATAACATGAACACGCATGCTCAGCTTATCTGCTACACATTTATCTGTCAGCAGACACGTTAGTAATGCTTTTCAATGAGAAACACTAAAAACTCCATAATGAGAACGTTTCATTGTATATGTGCGTGAACACGGATGTTACATTTGTTAGCTTTTAGATACAATGCAACATTACTTACATAGATAATGCACTTAGACATTCAAAGGGTTGTTCACTAAAGTGCGAATTCAACTGTCGCATTCGCAAACAGCGGATTCCCATAGCAAATCCGCAACAATTTCCCCATTGTAAAGTCGCGACAATTTTTTAATGTTAAGATTGCGACCGTAGCAATCTATTGCGATTGTCTTTATCTGGTGAATTCGCACCTATACGCAACAATTCGGACTTTAATGAACAACCCCCTCATATTGTAACCTCTCGTAAAAATATCATTTAGTACAACCCCAGGGGGCCTTGTCTGTATGTGTAACTAGGTGTATCTTGAGTTGCTGTGCCACTTCCAAATTCCTGCATGGGTGATTTCTAAATACAACAGCGGCTTCTGCGTTAGCTATAGCATTAAAAAGGAGAAAATAATAATAATTGTAAATTACAAAACTGCATTATTTGTAATAATAACCTCTGTGACCCCTGTATTGTGCTGTGGGGTTGAGGTAGCCCCAATGCCGATTGGCCCAGAAGAGGGGACCCAGTTCAGATTGTCCAATGGGGGCCCACCTCGCCAAACTTGCCAGAAATGTTATGTTCATTCATTTAGAGAGTTCCTTTAGGTTAACCTGGGGTAAATATGGAGGAAAGTAAACTATCTTCCAATTTAGGGGGGAATTCACCATTCAGCAAAGTGAGCTCCGAATCCTTCGGCTCACTTTGCAAATGGTGTTATGCGCTCGCTGATGCCCTGCACGCGGACATCAGTGAGCGCATTAAAGGGATTCCAGTCTCGGCAAGGCAACTCTTTTGGTCTCGCCGAGACTGGAATCCCTTTAATGCGCATGGTGAATTCCCCTTAGTGATGTGTAAAGAATGATTTTATTTTATTTTTATTTAGACTTTCTTTATGCCAATGGGAATTATTTCAGCAAATCCAAGAAGTAATTATATGTACACCACAAAAGAAGCAGACAGTGATATCCTCAGGTAAAATGATATATATATATATATATATAAACAGTAGCAAGTTTTATGATTAAACTTTATTTACATTCATGGATTTATTTATCAATGGGGGAAATGCAAGTTTTACTTTTTCAATTTGTTTGGCAGACTTTTTTCCTCCATTTTTTTGTAGATTTATGTAAAATTAATTAAGAAACTGAGATTGGGAAAAAAAAGCAAAACAAAAACACTAAAAATATTTTCTATTTTTATATATTTTTGCCATTTTGAGAACTTGTTGACAATTCAGTAATATTTCAATACATTTTGGTATGTTTTGAACTGCATTCTGGTCAGTAACGATGGATATTGTCATTACAAGCGCTGGTGGAAGCACAAGATTGTGTAAGAGGTAAGGAGGTGCTGGATTTACAAACCAGTTAAAAAATGATTTGCCAGGGCTTATGTTGAAACTCAGACACCGAAAAATAAAGCTGGAGACCCCCTCAAAGGGTGAGTGAGGGACAGTAGGTGTCTTGCTATGAGTGTAGAGTATATGTGATTGTAACATTACCTCTCAGGTGTCACCAACAATCTAACATTAATTTCAGTTTAAATGTTGCCATCTTTGGCCAGATAGAACAATCTGCACATGCACTACATGACCAATGGACATGTGAACCATATCTCTTGTTTAACATAGGCAGAAGAGTTAACATGTCATTCTTAAACCATGGGTTTGATACAATAAGTTGCTGCATGAAGCACCTACCCATGATGAAGTTCCAGTTCTGACATTAATGGCACAAATAGCACGTATGTTAGCCAATGATAAGAGTGAGGTATTGTAAGATTGTTGGACATAGATGGCTTATATATAATTAAGTAGATTAGGCTGACCTGCTAACTTCCGCAAGTCATACACATGGTAGGAGAGGCATTGCAAGTGACTTCATGCACACTAGCCCTGAAATTTCTGGGTAAACCAGGAGGAAGGAGGTGGCAATTGGAAGCACTGCATCCCGATCTGCCAAGTTTGTAGTTACAGAACACATTGTGTCAGGACCAAGGATGTCAAAACAAGCAATGGAGACAAACAAGGGTTTAGGCAAGTGCAGTGCAGAATCTGTGAGAAAAGCCCACATGCCAACCTTTATATTCAGGTGATGGATGAAGTGAGTTGAATCCTTATAAGACTTTTGAGCATCCCTGATTGACCCTACCAGGCACACGTCATTTAACCCCAAGACAGGAAGGTTTGCCAGAGCCTTGCATTAGTACTTATAACTTATAATATTCCTACACTCAAGAAAGGCATCCAGGCCCCTTTTTAGAGAATTCACCATGACTCCCTTAGGCAGAGAATTCCATAGCTTCACGAATCTAAGAGTAAATAACCTACTTCTCTGTTGATGTCAAATTCTTCTTTTATCTTTCTTTTACTTTATTTTAATTAGAGGATGCCCCCTGTTATGCTCACAGTCCATGATATAAACAGATCATTGGAGAGATCTCTGTGTTGAGCCTTTTACTTTTATTCATGGTCATTAGGTCACCCTTATGGTGTCTTTTTTTCTAAATTAAAAAATCCAAAGTGTGCTAATTTTTCTTGGACCTGCAGTCTTCCCATTCAACCTTTACTTTGTAATTTTTGTGCCTCAGTACCCATCACTGTACAAAATAGTTTGTGTGTTCTGAAGAGTGATTTGTAAAGTGTTAGTGTTCTAGTCATATGCATCTATATGTACATATGCACCCCATGATTATATTTGCAACAGCTGTTTGACAATGGGTGCTACCTTTAGGCTAGGTTCACACTAGCGTATGATGCACAGTGCATTATATGGTAGTATGAAAAAAAATACTGCTCAATGTTTCCCTATGCTATTTACCTAGTTATTAACACTAGTGTATGACATGCATATGCCACTTCTGGAACACTGGGTGTCGCATGTTGACCGGTGTATGATACGCCATGTGCAAAATGTGACCAGATAGGAAGAGCTGTGAATGCTAGTGGAGCATTCACACTGTCGCTGGTAAGTACAATAGAAATATTCGCCAGAGTGAATTTTCCATTTTTTTCACACTATTTTATGTTGTGCTGCACATCATACGCTAGTTTGGACCTAGCCTTAAAGTGTACTGCCATTTGTGATAGGTCCCTAAGGGATTGTTTTCCTTGCATAACTAACTGAAAACTGCTACAGAAAGCAGGAAAACTAAATAAAGAATATGCTACTAATTGGCAGCATAATTTATTAAGGGTGAAACGATCACCCGAAGTTAAATTACGATCGCACGTGCGGAATTTTTACCGTGCGGAAATCGATCGAAATGCCGATTGTGTGATTGGAAATCGATCGAAATTCCAATTGTGCGATCCGAATCCCGCACGTGCGGTAAAAATTCTCTCCTGAATTGATTAGTGTTCATTAGGGAAATAGAAAGTTTCCCTTTGGAAAAAATATTTCTCACCTACTAGTTTTACTCAATCTACTGTATGACAATAGAGCCCTCATTGAGATTAGTGACCTCAGGGGGTGGTGTAATTGATTATCCTCTTATACTGACGTAGTGGTGGGTGACTTGAACATGCATTATTTTGGCTTCAGAACTCTGTTGTTGGTTCTCCATAGATAAAATAGAAACAAAAATACACTCACAGAAATTCACAAGAGAAGTGATTTAATCAGATATCACAGGGATAGAATATAAAGTTCTGCAGGATGGTAACCCTATTCCTCAGGTACATCCCTTAAATTAGGGGAAACCCCTCTGTCCTACATAATGTTGCCTGGGGTTTGTTGATTTTGATGAACAAAACTTTTTTTTCAACTTAACTTTGTATCCATATGTTAGTATATACAGTGTATGCACTAAGGTGCGAATTTGACTGTCGAATTCTCAACCAGTGGATTCCCATAGCAAGTCCGCAACAATTTCCCCATTGTAAAGTCGCAACAATTTTTAAAAGTTAAGATTGTGCCAATTTTTCCTTAATAAGGTCGCGATTGCGACAATATTCTCGTTATAAAGACGCGACTGCGACAGTAGCAGCCTATTGCAACTGTCTTTATCTGGCGAATTCACACCTATATGCAACAATTCAGTTGTGTAGGCTTTAGTGAATAACCCCCATAATCTGTTATGCACATTTCTGTTATCCAACAGAGAGAGTTTGACAAGTAAACATTTACAATTCTGTAAGTAGGAGTGCAAGCTAGCTTCTAGTAGTACAATAAAATGTGCCCTATGCTGTGTATCATTGTCACAGTCATACATTTCATCTTTAGCTAACCTAACCTACCTAGTTGCTTTATCATTTGTTTACATAACTCAAATTATTTTTCTTTTAAATACCTATTACAGTTTATACAACAGTGAATCTAGTTTTGATTTTTATGAATTTCCAACTGTTCCTGCTCAATGGTCTTCAAGATATGGTTTTTTAGAAGATGCTTTAAAATATAAGTTAATAAGATCTGAGAAAAGGAGATCAGCCCTTCATGAAAGCCTGAGAAATGCATTCAGTGCTCTGGAGCATCAGAAGAACTGTTTACATCAAGTTATCAGCCTTCCCAGCAACAAGACAATAACTGAAACGCTGCTTCACAGACAAGAGGTATGTTTATAAAAGATAATCACACAACATCAATACATAGACACAGTACAAGTCTAATAATTCTCCCCCTCTCTCTGGGTTCACAATTTTGACTTCCATGAGTAAAAGAGGGCATAGTGTTATCAGTTTGACCCATGTGGTAGACTGTTTCTGTAATAGATGAAACCTATGTGCTCTAGTGAAGCAGATAGCAGGGTCTGTTACCTTTAGTACTGTGGTTTAGATAGTCACAGTGGTTGCAACTGGAGACACACTTCCCCAATTAATTACCAATGAGAAACACAGTGACTTACCAACACTTACAAGTTTTCAGTGAATGTTGAAGTGTCCTGCCACATGACCTTCTTACCATATTCAGCTGACCCTCCCTCAAACCTTTCCACTGCATGAATGATTGGAATCTTCTGGGGACATGGAAAATATGTTCAGACTTAAAATTACCATATATATTACACACTTGGACACTAAGTGAATCTGCAACTATGAGTAGCTCGATAATATATTAACTCTGCAACCTGCTAAGCATGTTACACAGTGGGATATTACTTTTATATTCTGTGAAACTGGCATAACAAGGTGGCGGCATCCATATTTGCTACATTTTAAGAATTGTAAGAAATTTATAACTTGTAGGATGGTCAGTTGTATAGCTCTTTCTCCACACCCCCCCTGTTTTGAGTATTATGGTTTATTCCTCATGTCACCAGCAAGCCTCCCATTAGTGAAAGGGCTAACCTCAAGGAGTAACATCACCAAGCTGCTGGTCTGCCCCAGATACCAGTTAATAGTTCCTCAGATGTACAGCACATGGTGAGCCGGGAGGACCAGGTGTAGGCATTGTGAAAGGACTAATTCCAATGGAAAAGGTAAAGAAACAGTCCCTAATGATTAGCTAATGACACTATAGCTTCAGTATAGGATGCATTTAGACCATACTAATTAAAGATGGAACAGAGGACAGCACAAATTTAAATTCCTAATTGCTATTGCAATGTATTTATTTTCCTTTTTTATGCTTGCTGCAATCTTTTATTGTTAAGTAAACAAAGCTATGCTCTGTCTAGCGTTATCTACAGAATTTTTTATAGTACATATTGATAAAGTGTCCAAAAAAACAAACCAGTTCAAAGATGCAATCAGCATTGTGAAAGGAAGGACAAAACAAGAAAAAAAACCAAGAATTCTACTTAGCATAGGACTGAGGTCCATGCCTATCCAAATCATGTTAGTGGCCTTTAAGAAATGCTTGATTTTATACATTTTTTTGTAATAAAAATAATATATATTTTTAACCCAAAAACATACTAGACAGGCTAGTTGTTTGTGTGTGTGACTGAATAGGGAAATTAGACTGTAAGCTTCCTGGGGCAGGGACTGAAGTGAATGCTAAGGGGGGTTATTCACTAAAGTCTGAATTGGTGCGTATTTATGCGAATTCGCCAGATAAAGACTGCTACTGTCACAGTCGCGTCTTTATAATGAGAATAT
>WMED01002057.1:0-25283 GCA_019650415.1 Pipa parva
AGCAGGCATCAGGCAGACTTCGGGCAGGCATCAGGCAGACTTCGGGTAGGCATCAGGCAGACTTCAGGCAGACTTCGGCAGACTTCAGGCAGGTAATTAAGTGCAATGAATATTCATGAACCAGATATCGTCATGCGCTGCGCCTTATAACCCGGTGCGCCTTGTGTACGGACAAAGCCCTGATGGAAGCTCCCTGAAGGTAAGTGTGGCTTATATTCCAGTGCGCCTTATAGCCCGGAAAATATGGTAGTCTTTTTAAGAGTTTATTTCTAAGTCATTGTCCTGTTGATTAATATTGATCATACTGTATGTACTATATGTTCCTTTAGAAATGAGGCATACTATTATTTATCTAACAAATTACTCAAACAAATGCATAGTCTTATGATATTAAAATGTAATGTTATTGAAGAGGGAAGTGTCTTACAGATATGTACCTTGAATCTTTCTGACTACACATAAAACACATTTTAGCTTTTTATACTCCATATGTATTAAGTGAAAAGAACCAGTGTAACGCACTGGGCTACCCTTAAACAAAACAAAGGGGCAGGGTATGACATTGTCCAATCCTTGATAGTGATAGCCTTACTTCAAATGAATTCAACTATGAGATCAAATAGGGCCGCATTCTGCTAGAGCATTGGATGTAATACATTGTATTTAAATGCCAATAGTGACTAATAGAATGAACATTTCAGGAGGTAAACCTCACTTTGTCAGGATCCTGATGAAGGGTGATTTCACCTCCTGAAACATTGCTTATGTTGGTCACTTTTGACATTTAAATAAAATGGATTAAATCCAATGCTTTAGCAGTGTGTGGCCCTATTTGTTCTCATAGTCGAATCCTATATAATTGTTTTGCCTGCCATAGCAACCAGGGATTACAACACCTACAATTAATTTAGGCTTTTGTAAAGGTGGAGGGTGTAGCAAGAAATATATCTTCTTTGTGGTCACTTTAAATGAAAACACTTTTAAAGCACAGTACATCACCAAAGTAGGAGGTATCATAAGAGCACTAGTAAGACAGGACAACAAAAACATTAATGTCATCAAAAGGTAGATTCCTGGATCCATTTATGTTGTCTATTTGTGATGCTAGAAAGGGTACTTATCTTATTTTGCAAGATATATATCAGTATTTACAGTAATTCCAGATAGATCAAACTTTATTGGTGTTTTCAGGCTACATCATGTATTCTTGTTACTGTGCTACATATTATGCTATCCGTACTTCACACAAAAGAAAACAGTTAAAGGATTGATGGAACAAGACAGTATACAGATAATTAGGAATTGCTGAGCAAATTAAAGTTAAATGCAATTGATTAATATTAACCTGACAGCAATATGAGGCAGGTTAGACCTTTATCCAATTAGGCCATAACATAATAGCAGATACAAACCAATATGATCTGAATATGAACAATACATAAAGGTCCTATTAAAGCTATTTTTTTTTTTTTTTACAAATGTCATTGAATGAGTACTGAATTTTACACAATTTGTTTGAAATTTGAAATCCCACTCCATGCACCTCTGGCGCTATTTAGCTTTCTATGCAACCAGGTGATGACGTGGTGCTGCTTACTGCACTCACAATCTAAGTGCTCTCTCAGGGGAAAACCAGGGACAGTTTCTTGGCAGGGAGAAGCTTAGGTAGATTTTAAAATAGGAATGCAATAATTTTACAGGGATGAGCCCTGCACTTCACCTAAAGTAACTGCTTCTGTCCTTTAAAGAATAAGACTTAGGTTATTTCAGTTTATGAAGGGGCACGGAGACATTTGGAAGCTGAGCCTTGTCCTATTTAGTGAAGATTAGGCAGAGTTATTTCGACAGGCAGGGTAATCTGACTTATTTAGCAAAGCAAAACAACAACTCAACATTAATTAACTGATGATTTGGACCTAAATATTAGAGACAATGGATATATGAGAGATACATGCTTCACACAATCTTCACACAAGAATTTTCTTATTGAGTGTATTGTAAGAACCAGGCACTGAGGTAAAGCCTACTCTATCTAGAAATAGCATCACATTCAATTCTAAAGCCTGACAATCCTGTATTCACAATATCAAGTCCTTTTCTAAGATTTTCATTCGACACTTTGTGTTAGCATTATTTCTGCATCATGCCAATACAGTTAGTCAAGATACATATGCATAAATCTGAAAGCTTGACTGCAGTTCTATAGAAAAAAATACTGCTAACACAGTAGTTTTGTCAAAATCAGTTGTGTCAGATGACAAAATCCTATTTGCTTTCTCCTTTTTTTTAAATCCAGCTTTGCTATATTTGTATATTGTATTGATATGTTTAGCTAAAGTCAAGAGTAAAGACACTGCTTCAGGCATTGCATCAAATTAAAGACATGACATATAAAAAATTGTCTCAGTAAAAAGTAAAGTTTCCAAAAAAAAGCTACAACATGTGTACTGAATTTAACTGCACCAGACAAGGATTCACTTAAAAATAAATCTGAGGTACTGAATATAAACCTTTTTCTAAAGATGCCCCTAGTTTGCAAATACTTTATTTTTTCTTATCAGGTGGAAAACCTGAATTCTCAATTCAACTGACACAACTAAGAGACCAATGTAACACAGATGCTTTTTATTAGTGGATTACATTCTCCTCAATGGTGAGGGTATAGTGTCACAAATACATTTGGAATGCAAATTTACTCTTTAATGGAAAACCTCTCTACATTTTAGAAATAAGTTAAACATTAATGGTCCTAAACAGAGCCCTGAGGTACATTCATTTACTACAGTGAACTTTGCAGAGTTACAATCATTGGACACAACTTGATGAAGATTAACTTTTAGCCAGTTTTCATTTAATTTGCAAACTGTCTTTTCTAAATTAATGGACCTTAGTTTACGCAAAACAGCAATTTGTGTGGCACAGTGTCACTTTTTTAAAGTAAACTCTAAATATACAGTATATATGCCATTCTTTCCAACGTTTTTACTTACTTCCTCATAAAAGGAAATTAGATTTAAACATCTGTCTTTCATAAATCAATGTTGACCAATATATTAAAATATCTCTAGTCACATATTCCTGTATATGAAATTTTAAACCCAAGGTGAGGGTGTGGATAAGAAGTGTCTTGAAATGAAATATTTCATAGGTTACTATTCTGTCTACTTTGGTTAAAGAAAAAAAAAAGAAAGTTGGACTTAATGGGACACTCCTTGAGGCTACAACCCCTCACCTCTTGCACATGATCTGGATAACAGGTCCAGAATGCCCTTGCATTTATTTACTTTTCCCCGCCCACTCATCCACTGAACATGCGATTGCAAATGATTTATCATCCATTCTGTTCCACAAGGTGATTATATGCTAGGCTGATGCCAGAAATCTGACCTTAGTATTTAAGTAATTTGTTGCCAATAACTTAGCTTTGTAATCTTATCATTTTGTTTGTTTTAGACTTTTGGAACTATGTTTAAATAGCCAGATCATGGAATCAATTGGGAAACATTCTACTAACTCCAAACTACACTAAACCTGATTGTTAATCTTCACTATCTCTCGTCCAGCAACTGCTATAAGTTTTCTACATTATTTTTGTCTAATATTTGAGCTTAGGATATACTATCATTCAGTGCTTTCATATTGTATGGAGTAGTACATCCATAAGTAAAGAACCCTTTGAGAATACTTGCCACAGGCACGATATTTAGTTTCTTATTTCAGGAGTGTCAGTAGATCAAGCAAGATGCAAATTGTACTTGACATAAAAGATGTGTTTCCATGTAATGTGCAATAAAAATGCAATGACCAGCCACAGATGTAAATCTGAGAAATAAGTTTTTCAAATAAGTATATCTGTGAAAGTAAAAATCAGTAAGCTATAATACAATTCAGTCTTACAGTGATGAACCCTTACGGTAAGAATGAATATAATAAAGGAGCTCATTCAAATTCATATAAATAACACCAAACAGATTGAGAGAAGTTTTATGGGTTGTATATTTTATGGATCACTGTCATCTATGTATTTGACAATTTTATAACAGTAAATGTTTTCCCATCATATCTACCTAACCAATATATATTTGAATTTCATTATCTCATTAGGTTTCACACCATTGCAGATTGATGCATGTGGCTTCATATTTCATTATAATTAATAGATTTGAAGAACAACGAACAAGGTGACAATTTTTGTAACATTTTCTAACGTTGGCCATGATCAGAGCAACGAAAGGCACATTTCAGCTCCTATTTTTATGATCAGTGGATGCAGCTGTCCTTTTTAATTGTAAAACATCAGCACTGTAAATTGATAGAGTATTAATAACTGATACAAAACATGACACACTAAATAATAATACCAGGTATGACCCTAGTAATACTGAACGTACAACACTGTTGTGTCCAGACCTGTCAACTGCATTGTGTGCCATTAAGCCAAATTGATAAAAAGTGTTTAATGCAATATATGTAATATCCAAGTGAATTCAAAAGTTAGCCTTGTAAAAATGTGGCTTTCCATGCCCAATGTATTAGATCATTGGTTTGTACACCTGGTCTTAAGACCTTTCAACAGTGAGTATTTCAAAAGTATATGCAGAGAGGAAGAAGAACTAGAGATGAAAAAGTGTGAATATGTATAAGAGAAACACAATCATAGTCAAGATGAAGAAAATTAAGGAAACGGCCAAAATATTCCCCAACAAGTGTGGCTTATAAATAGAATATGTATATTCACTTACATTATATTGTGTGTAACCTGTCATAAAATATATATATATATATATATATATATATATATATATATGGTTCCCTAAGGAGATATTGCACTATAAAAACAATAGTAATAATGGGAAACAACGCAACTCAAAAATATAAGTCTACAATCAACCCTAGTTTATTTTATAGCAGTTTTATGAATTATCTTAAAGAACTTATTGTAGATGACAATATAAAAAATAATAAAGGAGGAAAATGCAGCTATAAAAAATTATTTCTTCCAACCAAGATATTGGCACAAATACTGTAATAAAGGTGGTGGGGTTGTCATTATAGCTGTACAATTCTGTAATATGGAGATAGAAAACCATATGCCAGATAAACCAGCATGTAGAATCTGAAAAAGTGATCTTACAATAGAGATTAATGCAGCATTGGAGGAATTTACATCAGATGGATTAAATCTGGGTGTTTTGAATTAAAAAAGAAGCAGAACACTATAATATTTCATACCGCAGAATAGTGGTAATATATAATTCCATCAGCCTCTGGGATGTCTCATCCATTCAGGTTTGGCTTCTATAAGCTCAACTCTTTCTCAATATATGCAGTAAAAGAAAGCATACAATCTTAAACCAAGGTATCAGACAGAGATTTTTATTAGATTAAATTCATTTGGAGACACATGCTAGATTGTGCTTTTTTATAACAAGAGCACAGGTTTTGTGATAGTTTGGTGTAATAAACATTTAGTTTTGACCTTTACTAGTTGCTCTTTTGTTTCACAATAGAGAACAGAAAAAGTGCTGTTTTGAAGTTTGAGCCTACCAACCACCATAGTCTTATGTGGAATGGTCTGTGGAACACAAAAGGAGGAAGATAACAATTTGAATTAGCAGTGTGGCCTGTGATAAGTATCTTGCTATAAATGGAACTGCTGTGTTTCATATATACATTTTGTGAACTGTATGTGCTCATTTTAAACTTATATGACCTCTATGCAGATTTAAATGAATAGTTAAATCAACAACAGTTATTTACCTTTCAATTTTTATTTTTATTTTTAATTGACAGACAGTGTCTTACTTCTGTTTGTTACTTACTATCTATTTAGTTGATTAGTTTGGAATCTTAAGTCAGGAATGCGAATGAGAGTCTTGAGAATTCTGAAGGTATACATCCGAACAGAGCTAGTGTCCAACTGCTTCTTTCTTTTCTATTTTAGAATTCTCAAGCCTGGGGATCAAGTTTCTGACATGTGACTCTGCACTGATAAGCAGAATAGTTAACAAAAGAGAGAATAGGAACTTCAGAAAGATAGGGGTTGTGAATTAAAACCACAGAAAAAACTGTTTGTTGCATACATTGCATGTCATAATTACTGTTTTTATAGGAAAGAAAATTGAATTTTAAGTATAAATCACACATCAATTACAGATAATTAAAAAGTCACCCGTAACACAAACTGTATTAATATTTACTCCCAGCTTTTAATAGACTTATCTCAATACTAGTAAGCTGACAAAGGGCAGCTTCCAATAATGACATTCAACTGAAGTGTTTCATTCCCAGAAGTTTCATCTTGATTCAGATACTTCTGTGAATTATGAGAATATCATTAGTTGATAATGTAAGCTGTAAAATTTTGGCTTGCATTGAGATGTTTTTCTTTAAATTCCATAAAAACATATCCTGCTATGTTACCTTTGTTTTACAGTTTTTACATTGGTGTCATCCTTAATTTAAAGCTAATTTTACACAATAATAACTATATTGGTAGCTATGAATTTGCATCATGTGAGTGTTGCAATATCACTGTGTAGTTTTATGCAAGTTAAGCCTAATTTAATTTCAGAAGAAAAAAAACCCCATAATGACTGACTTGCATTTAAAATTCAGAATGGTAAATTCTCATGTATTTCCATAAGAATGAATGGGAGTGTCAAACCAGCTAGTGCAACCAGACCAAAGTTGCAGCATTTAACAATTCCTTTGGCTACATGTAATTGAAACACAAATACTGGAATGTATCAACTAAGTTTATCTGGTTAATGAGTTCATAGCAATCAATCAGCAATTAGCATTATCTGGGGTAGAAGAGTTATATAACAATCAAAGTGAACCTCAACAGGTTGTGAGTGGTCACTAGAGAATTGCCCTTTTGATGCATACTACTGAAATTGTGAATTTGATTGCCAATAAAGAATGGTTTGCAGTTGTATGTGAGCAGTTATACTAACTGAAATGTCCTTAGGCAAGTTTGGTTTTATTCTTGGGTTTCTAGGTCACCAAAATATGTCAGCATACACTGTATTTGTCAGTAAATGTTGAACTATTTTCTGTTGATTCTGCTGAATGTTCTGGAAATGCAGAAAGAATATTGTTTAGTAGTTAGAAATGAATTTAAATTATACAATTGACTACCAAAAAAAAAAAATCTATATTAGAAACAGTTTTGTAGAAAATCTTAGAACTACTTCAATAATTTTTCATTTTTTTAAAAATAATTTACTTACAAATCTCTGATCTGTCTATCTATCATCATTTATCTTTAGCAGAATTTCTTATTTATTTACATTATGTCAAGAAACTATGTAAAATGATTGTATTGTACAATAATGGTGGCCTTTGAAAATGTAAATCATGGTCAAACCACCCTGGATAAAATATTAGCTTATTATTACATAGAAATTTTGTACCACAGAAATTATCTTTAACTTGACATGAAAAACATTTTGTCAAGCCATGCAAAAATAGACTCTGGGGGGAATTCACCAAGCTCCGAAGTGAGGTGCGTAGTGTTCGCCTCACTTCTGAAAAACTGAAATGCGCATGCTGATGTCCTGCACGTGGACATCAACATGCGCATTAAAGGGATTCCCCTCCCGGCGAGGAGACTCGAGTGCTCTCGCCGGGAGGGGAATCCCTTTAATGCGCATGCTGATGTCCGTGTGCAGGACATCAGCATGCGCATTTCAGTTTTTCCGAAGTGAGGCGAACACTACGCACCTCACTTTGGAGCTTGGTGAATTCCCCCCTCTACCTTTATTTTAGGAATGGATAACTGCAATAGAACATATTTCTATTAATGAAGTCTGGTGAGCATAATCGTGTTTAAGTTGCCTGTTTTTTGCCCTAAAGTAGTTATATAATGATACATTTAACTTTATTTCTGTATTTTTGGGATCACAAAATAATGCTTGATATTTCATAAGCTATATGGATTTTTGTTTTCATTCATACTTCATATCTTACTTAGCTTTTGAGTTTGGGTATTTTTGCCATAGCCTAACATGGAAAAGCCCTTATAAATCTGTGAAATCTTTGTGTGTTTTGTGCTTGAGGAGATGACAATAGTCTTAAAAATCTCAAATACTATTGTTCTTTGTGGACACCTTCTGCCTGATCTTGTCTATAGTTTATACTTTTTTTTACACAACCATTATTAATGTAGTAGCTTGTTTCTTAACCTGCTGCAAAATTATCTTTTTTTTCTAATTGAAGCCAAATAAAACTTCATTTTTAAGATGTAACTACTACAGTTCAGACCTATTTTTTATTTGTTTGTTACAACAAAGAGTCTTCGAAAATGAAATGTGTCATGATAGTACTTAACTAAAGTTTTTAATAGATTTTGTTTGTATCCCATCAGACCTAGAATATTTTAGCACAAAATCATGGATTAACAAACCAGGTTTTAGGATTTATTTTAGTTTGGTAGATACTTTGCAGTACTTGCTACTTTATTTATATGCTTAATCCATCTTTATTCTTAAAGCCTTAATTGCTTCTTCAGTTTCCACCACTTTAAAATATTATATGTTACTTTCCATGCAAAGTGTCATTAGACACATTATCACAAAACTAAAGAGGCAGCAAGTATTGCAATTTATATATATATATATAAAGTGAGAAAAGTTTTATAGTAATTTTAAATTAACTTGGTGTAGAGAATTTTCAGGGGTTTTAAATTGTACTCTGTCTGACTGCAGGTATGTACATATGGCTAAGTCTAACTTTGCTATTCCATTTGTTTTTCTGTTTGTCATTGCTTAGAAGCTGTTACTGTCTTCTTGTTTTATGGTATTACTGGTACTTGAAATACATTTGTCAAACTATAAACCATGCTCTTTAAGCAGTTTGTCTGCTAGTATAGACAGGCAATATGGCAGCCCAAGCTGTTCTGTGCATACAATGTATGCTTTTATTGCAGGAGTAAATGAAGACTATGTGGGATTCTTCAGTGGGCCATTCTGGCCCTGCCTAGATATTGCATTAAAATGTTCCAGTTTTGGTTCTTAGTGACCAGCCTTAACTGCCTTACTAGAACATCAAATCTAACTGCTTCTTGATATCTAGAATACGCTTTGATAAGGGACTCATTTTCTACTTTCCATTGGTTGAATAATCTTGTCCTAGTATTTAGGTCCCACCAACATACATGTGAAGATTTATAAGATCAGAAAATTTCTGTCATTTTCATTTAATACTCCAGACTTCACACAAATTCTGACAACTGTGATCAAGATATCTGAAATGCACTATTTATCTAGCAGCACATGCCCAAAACTTGACACTAGAGGGCGAAATGTAATAAAATCAAAAATATTGATATTGTGATATCAGCATTACCGATATTGGCTAATTTTTTGCCGATGTCTTGATATCGATATTACCGATATTGCAATGTCAACTGGTTTTTTTTTTTGCCAATATCGCCAATATAGATATCGGCAATTTCCAGCGATATTATGGATTTTTCCATAGAAATGAACAGATTAAAAATTTCAATTGAATTTCAATATCGATAAATTGCCGATATCGTGATATCTGCAAAAATTGACCGATATCAGCAATATTGATATCATGATATCGGTAAAAATGGCCGATATTGCAATATCGATATTTTTGATTTTATTACATTTTGTCTTAGGCGCATCTATGTACTGTACTAAGAAATATTTCACATTGTTCAAACAGAGAAACCAACAGTTACCCACCTAGTTAGAAATATGTTTATAAAAAACAGACAATGTAAACTTTACAATGTATTGCACAATATTTTGTGGTGTCCCCCTGTCTCTAGTGCAAGGGAGCACACTTTGCAATGTTGTAGACCATGTATTGTATGTATGCCATGTATGTATGCAATAAAAATCTAAGGCATAAAAGCACTTCAGTGAGAGTGCGTTAGTCTATCAATATTTACAGAAGTTGTTATCTTGGTCTAGGAGCTGAACCACATCAGCAGTAACATGGCCATATAATTAATTCAGCTGGTGTGAAAAAGTGTTTGTGAAAGTGTGAATTTTCCCCTACTTACAGTTTGAATTGAAAAGGAGTGTGGAAAAATCATAAAAGCTTAATATTGATATCTTCCCTTTCATATCAATGTACTGATACATTATAAAAACCCTTCTGTGCCATTACGTTTATCCCTTTTTCTTTGTCATTTGTAGTCAGTATTCCCTGCTTTTGAAGTCAAGCTTAAGAATCTTCTTCAAACATAGTTTGTGATAATTCACCATTATCCTCATGCTTTCAATGTTATGAATGATTTTCTCCTCTTTTTCTAATTATGTAACTATTATTTTCTTCATCATTCTATTAAGTGCAACCACTTTTCAATCTTCGTTTAAGAGACCTAGGAGCATCATTAAATAGATCAACACACTTTCTATAAGTAGAAGACTGTAAAGTGTACAGTTCACAGTACTTCACTTGTGTCAATTCTACTATAAGGAAAAATTGAGTTTTGTTAAATTATCAAATGCATGAAAGGCAATAGAAAATATTAAGTATATATAAATGTTCTGATATCAAAACAATTTCTAGTATAAGACAGCCTTATAAAAAAAAAAACTATAAATTGAAAAAAATTCAATTAAAAAAGTAGTGTAAGAATAGGAAGTATAACAATTAAGGTTTAGAAGTTTATTTTCTTAATTGAATGGTATTTATCTAATTTGAAAAAAAACAAAAAAACATCTGCTAGACAGATATAAACCCAGCCCTACTTTGCAACATTAAATGAACCTAATTAGAAGCACTTCTGATTAAACTGAAATCTGCAAGCTTCTTTACAGGAAAGAAGAAAACTTTTTATAATCAGTCATCTTTTACCCTATCAATCATTCTGTTCAAGACAGGGCTGAATACAAGAAAACTGATTTAGATTTTGATACCAAAGACAATTATTAAAAAAAAAAATCATTATTACATACATTTAATAAATGTTCAACTAGTTAATCAGTAATCCAAGTGTTTTGATCCATGGTAATGATTAGTTACAAAAAGGCAGAATAGAAATAGTAAGTGAAAAGTCAGAGAGAAGCAGAGATTGATACAATTCCAGAAAACAGTCAAAGGTCAAGGCAGGTATAGTTTAAGCCTAAGTAGAGAGTAAGACGGGGGTCAAAACCAGAATATCAATCTGAGCTATGCATATCCAGGAAAAATGAGTCCTATATTCTGTCAATAAACAGCACTAGCCATATAAAAGCTTTCAGTTGGGACACTTATGACAATATAATTAAAATTGTTATATTGGATTTAAAGGGACTCTAAAGCTTACAAATAAAGAGCTCTCTATTAATTGGCCACCTAGTATTAAAGTGTAAGTAAACCCTATTTATAAAGATCGCCCCATTAAAGTATTGTAAAGTGGAAAAACGATTAATGAAATCCTCACTCACCTTTTCACTCTGCAGCACTTGTTATCCCTCTGTAAAATATTCCTCCTTCCTGTAGAGTATGAGGCCACGCCCCCACCCCTCTCACATTTTCTATCTTAAAAACTGACACTGTCTAGTCGGAAATCAATGCTGCAGGGCTTGTGTGCCGTGAAAGGAAAGAATCAGATTACTAAACATGCACTAGCAGAATGAGTCATTGTGTGACCTCATTGGGGGAGGTGAATTCTGGGCACTATACAGGAAGTGTCTGTACATAGATTTGCTGCAGGAGCAGGGCTGCTTGATTAAGAGGTGAGAACTCAAAAACACAAAATCATTTTTAATTTTCAATGTTTAAGTTTATGTTTCTACATTATAAATATAATATATATGTATAGTTTGGTCAATAACTTTACTTACACTTTAAGTACAAGTGTTTATATGACAGATTTAGATTATTTTTGCAGAATAATCATAGAAATTGCAGAAAAAACAAGCCCTTGGAGAAGAGATTTGCAGCTAATCCTAGCCCCTCATACTTAGTCAAGGGCTAAGGTTACTAAGTAAGCATGACCCGCCAACCCCCCTTCCTGGAACCAATTAAACATTTCTTTTACTTTCTTTTGGAAACTTAGTGCAAGGCAGCTCTGAGAGATTGAAAACTGGAGAAAAGCAGCCTAAAACAGCTCACAGTGAAAAGCTACTTAGTAATTTAAATTCTGTACACAAGTAACAGCCTGCACAGAGGTAACAGGAGGTAGGGCTAGGATTAGCTTATAACCTTGAATCCAAGTGCTTGTTTTTTTGTTATTGCTGTGATTATTCTGCAAAATCAGTAAGCCTAAACCTGTCATTTTAACACTTGTATTTAAAGTAGGTAGCCAATAAATAAAAAGTAATTTTTTACAGACTTTATTATCCTTATTCCTTACAATACTGTTCATCTTGCAACTAGTCTTCATTTTTTTGCAGTTTGTATATTATCTTTTTGTTCAAAACTGTTTTCTTTTTAACACTTAAATTGTCTTTTGATTTCTACTGTCCATTAACCTTGCAACCAACCACTTATTTAAGCACAAGTTTGACTAAATATAATACAGAGGATAATTAAACAATGGGAAAACAGGGAATGGATAAAGAAATTCACACCGCTACAATTCCCAGTCCAGATATTAGTCAAGCAAGGATAATGGTGATAGGTTATATATAGCATGTATATATATAAAGGGAAAAAGACCAAAGAGGTATGAGAATTAGTAGGTGGGTAGTGGTTCGCTCAATCCCTAACTTTGTAGAGAAAACACACAATTGGTTGTGAAGAGTGGGGTGCTCAGGGCAAGGCCTTGTTAGAGTACTTACTGGAAAAGTCCGGCATTCCCAAATAAAATCAAAAATATTTATTAAACTTTTAATAGTAGGGGTGCCTCATTGTTTGTTTTTGTTCTTAAACTATCTGTACACAATGGACCTGTTTTTAACTTAAAAGTTTAATAAATATTTTTGATTTTATTTGGGAGTGCCGGACTTTTCTAGTAGGTATGAGAATTAAACTGCACACATGTCTTGTATGTTAAAGTAAATGATTAAAATGTAACTTTTATTAACATATATGAAAAGCAAAAAAAAAAAAAAAAAAAAAAAAAAAAAAAAAAAAAAAAAAAAAAAAAAAAGGAGTTTATTAAATAGTGCATCAACACAAAAATAAGGAATTAAAATTGCTTATGATAATCTAGGGTCTAGTTTCAATTATCATATCAAATGAAAGCTAAGAATAGGAGAGACAGATGTAACTCTCCAAGGTGTATCTAGAACCAACGTATGTTTCACCCCTATCTGGGGACTTTATCAAGGTAAGTGTAAAAGCTTCAGTTTAATCAAACACACATATTCTCTTATGGGATACAGACAGTGGCTGACAACTAGTATTAAATAGCTTAACTTAATAGGAAATAACTCCTATCGGGGCACTGGGTTTAACTTTGAACTTCATTAAAAGAGCTTTTTGTTTTAAATATATGTTAATAAACGTTACATTTGAATCCCTTCCATTAACCTACAAAGCATGTGTGCAGTTTAAGGGGGTTACTCAATAAGGTGTGAATTCGACTGTCAAATTCGCAAACAGCGGATTCCCATAGCAAATCCACTACAATTTCCCCATAATAAAGTCGTGACTGCGACAGTAGCAGTCTATTGAGACTGTCTTTTATCTGGCGAATTTGCACTTATATGCAAAAATTTGGACTTTAGTGAATAACCCCCTTTAATTCTCAGACCTCTTTGCTCTCTTTCCCTTGAAATATAATACAGGGCATGAACAAAAATCAAAATAATGAAAAATACTAGTACATAAGACAATCAAGCCTTTGGCCAAAGCTTATTAAAGTTGGAAAGACCAGAGGTCTTTCCGACTTTACTGCGAGAAATCTTGTTTTGTTCTCCAGAGATTTCTTTCGAGATCTTGAGATCACATTTTTCAATCTTGAGTTTTTGAATTTTTTTACATGGAAAGGTAGCCATGCTTTACATTAGTAACCTGGCTACCTTTCCATTGAAAATACTGAAAAATATTAAAAATTCAAAAGAAATCTCGGGAGAACAAATCAAGAGCGGTCTTTCCGACTTTAATAAATTTTACCCAAATATTTGAGTAATAGAAAAATTGGCTATGAAGGGTCATTGACCAAAAGGATGAAACAAAGCGAAGTTGAATAATTAAAAACAAAAAACTGAAAACTGTCTTAATATGCCAATACAACATACTAAAAATGAATTTCAAGGTGGACAATCCCTTTAAGCTTGACTTGCTTTTGTGTTGCTCAAACTTTCTTTGTAAAGCCAGGCTCTTATGCTGACATAATCCATGTGTAGCAAAAATATACCGTACCCCATCATTATAAAGTACTGTTCTATCCATCTGGCTACACTACAGTAAATATATGTTTAAAAATCCAATCACAATAAACACATTCACATATTCATATTGTATTGAACACGACTATACCATTTTTTTTTTTTTTTTTTTTACATTTTTTGCTGCTTAATGCCCAGGAATTAATCTATTTATAGAGTTTTCATTATCTTAAAGACTTAAAGTTTTTCATTTAAAAATTAAAATGCATTGCAAGGCATTAATTACAGTGAACGTTTCCGCACAAAATATTTGTTTACAAGCATGTCTTTGAATAGCTGTCATTCATTATGTTGACAATCTAAGTCTGCATATGTTTTCATACAGAAATCTTTTATAATAGTTTTTCAAAGTGTAATTAGTCCTTAAGGCACAATATAATTTAAAATACTTGTATTCATTTTTCATCTGCACTTGGATTTCAAGTAATACAAAGTATGCTAGTTTGTTCATTTAAAAAGAATTGTGCAACATGGGTGGTTAAAATGTATTATTCAACTCATTTACTTTGGTTTTTAGCCTATTTTTCACTTATTCTGGAACAAGTGTAAATAAGCATACAAATGGTTCAATAGATGCTACAGTGTTGTATTTTAATTACGATAGACTCCCTGTTTATAGAGTCTTTTATATGCTGTTTGGTTCAATTTCCATTGCTTCTTAATTTTACTTCCCTGTATTTTCCTTTCAGCCTCTAAATCTATTACTTTCAGGATTCAACAGCTTTGCCTATCAGAAGGGCTGTTGGGCAGCCAGATGCAGCAAGGGTCTGCCTATTTAAACTTGCCACTTTTAATGTGTCTTTGCCTGAGCAAGGAGTTTAAAAGCTTAAGCCACTGAGATCCATCTCTGCATGAGAGCTTAATCATTTGTTTAAACTGGAAAACCCCTCTGGAGACTTCCAGTGCCATTCCTCTGTATTCCTGTGTTACGCTATCGTTAAATATGGTGGTTTCTGGATCTGTACAGCACCTTTACCATAAGCTCGGGCTAGCTCTAGAACATGGGTTACATTTGCAGACTCTACCCTCTGGAGTGAGCCCTCGCACTGATTCTAAGGATTGTGGGCTCTTGGCATTAAAAAGTAGTGGTGTGGTACATTGTGTGAAGACATGGGTGCTAGGGACTTTAGTATTAAAATGCAAATAACAATCTTTATTAACCTGTAGCCCAAAATATAGACTATGAGGTAGAATAGAAAAAAATCACAGATGCAGGCACAAATACTTCTTCGATAGGTGCATTCAACAAGTAGCTTCCCCTGTAGGATTGCCAACCCAGGGCATTCACAAAGAATACTGGAATTGTGGCTCTTGAAGGTGCACTATATCTTTATTGAAATTCTCAGCACTTGCACTTTAAGTGGCTCTGGTAACTAGGACTGGATCCTCATGCAGTAGGACTTATGGGAGTTGGATTTCACTAAACAGCAGGTGGCAGACTGGAATAGGAAGCTGCACCTTTAAATGTAGTAATTGGACATATGGCCCTTTAATATTCGGTACCGGGTCCTTTTCAGTATCCTCTTGAGGGAAGGTAGGCCTCTTGTGGAGCAGGGTCCTTCCCCTGCACTCCACTAGGCTAAAATGCGCACATCACAAAATGGCGCCAGTCCTTTAAGGACACCGGCAATGCCAATGCCGTCACGAGCATATGACATCAGCCTATGTGTACAGAGTCCACTCAAGATAAAATAAACCCTTTGACTGAAAATCTAGAGTCTGTGCTGTATAATATCACAAGTATAATATCACAAGGATACTTCAATTTAAGTGCTAGGTTGCAGTTGACACAAGAGATTGGAGGTCCCTGCCCCATAGAACTTACAATCTAAATGGGAAGAAGACTTACATACGCAGAAAGAAGGGTAGTAAGAGCTGTAGCAATGAATGAAACACAGGTTGATAAATACAGATAAACAGGTCAATAAATACAGATATTAAGCATGAATAACTAAAGATAAAATATATACATAAAAATCAGAGATAATGCTAGTGCTCCGAAAGATAGGACTTCAGTTTGTTTTTAACAGTATAGAGTTAATTTTCCTGATGAAGATAAAAGGATATAGAATTACAGATGTGGGGGCAGAGAGAGAAAAGGGTTTAAGATGAGAAAGGGCAGTAATTGTATGTGGCATGCAGACCTGGTTGCTTTGGGAGGTGCGTAGTTGACGTCAAGGAATGTAAAGGGATACGAGTGAGAAAATCTCCGTTCTTCACCTTTAACCATCGCAAGGGGGTACTGGGCTTAGCTGCCAAGAGTTCCCAGGTCACGACCCCTAAGGTAGCTGATCAATGGTGGTTCAAATACGCATACAGGTGGATGCAGGTGAGACTGGAAACATATTATTGCTGGCGTAGAGGCAAAGCAAACTAGGAAAAAGGGAAGGCAGTAAAATACTAGAATAGACTTTAACTTTAGCAGAGACAAAACACTAGCAGAGCCCAATGATCTGTAAAACAGATAGTTATAATCGGGCGCTGGGTTTAGAGCCTTATATAAGATGAGAGGCAGGCGTGCTCCTGCCCCTATGTGCACCAGGGAGAGGTAGGAAATGGGGAGAGGTAGGAAGCTGGAAGGCCAGATAGAAGAACACTGCAGTAGTCCAAGCAGGATAGGACGAGAGCATGCATGAGGGTGTTAGCAGTGGAGTGAGAGAGAAAGGGGCGGATCTTGGCAATGTTGCAAAGTATAAACTGACAGGTTTTAGCAGTGGAAGAGATGTGTTTAGAGAAGAAAATAGCAGAGTCAAAAGTCACCCCAAGGCAACGAACAGAGGTAACAGGGTTGATGATAGCACCATCCACTAGAATGGAAAAGGTAGAAGCAGGATCAGGTTTGGATGGAAAGATAATCAATTCCGTTTTACCGAGATTTAGATTGAGCTGGTACTTGGCTATCCACAAGGAAATTGCCAGAAGACAGCTGGAAATCTGAGTCTGAGCTTCAGGTGTTAGCACAGGAGCTGATAAGTAAATTTGGGTATTATCGGCATACAAGTGATACTGAAAATCAAATGAATTGATGATATCACCCAATGAATGAATATACAGGGAGAACAAGTAGGGGCCAAGGATAGAGCCTTGGTGCATCCCACCCTAAGCGGGACAGGAGAATACATGTTGTTAGCATGGGAAACAAAAAAGGAATGATCAGAAAGATAGGAAGACAGCCAAGAAGCAGCTTGGATACGGAACCCAAACGCATGAAGAACTTGAAAAAGAAGGGAGTGGTCAAAAGTGTCAAGTGCAGAGGATAGATCTATGAGAATTAGAACAGAAAAGTGACCCTTGGCTTTGGCAATCTGAAGATCATTTGCAAGTTTACAAAGAGCAGTCTCCATAGAGTGCCCTGGCCTAAAATCAGACTTCAGCAGGTTGAGGAGATGGTGCGCATGCAGATAGTTAGTAATATGGGTGAAGACAAGATGTTCTAGAAGTTTAGAAGCCAGAGGCAAGAGAAAGACAGGATGGTAGTTAGTGAGGCATGTAGAGTCCAGTGTAGCTTTTTTAAGGATGGGTTTTATACAGGCCTGTTTAAACAAAGAGGGAGAAGTTCCAGAGGACATGGAAAAGCTAAACACTACTTTACCTTACTTTACACTACTTCTTGGCAGGGACTGACACAAATTCCAGAACAAAAAGATACACTAGAAAAGGTAACTGAAGCTAATGAATTTAAACCTGGGGAATTTTAAAATATATCTGTAGGAAAATTTGGGGGGATTTATGTGACTGAAAATATCAACCACATAAGAGATTGTATAAACAATTAATGATATATATTAACAATAATAACTGGGTAATAATTTAATTCATGTATTATTATGAGTGACTAAAACCATTGCTGGGAGTAGAATGTGATTGCTACTTTCATACAATGCATCTAGTAATTGCAGCTTTCAAAATACCATTGAATTTAATGGAGTAGCAATGAAATTGCACAGTCATGTTTACAATTGCTGCAACCATTCTATTGTTTCCAAGTTCTTTTTTCCTTTGTCAAAATTCCATATGAGGACAATATGCAGAGCTGCAGCTGCTAAGAAGCACTAAAATCCCATTCAAATAAACTCTGTAAACTGGAAAATTGTTGTGGCAGTGATCTTACTACTTCTGCAGATACAAAGTTGCAAGTGTAAACAAACTCCAAATAAATGCGCTAGTGTGAACCCAGCCTTAATCACACAAACAGGTAACTTTGCCTATTTTTCTCCATTATTTAAACCCAAATGTTAACTTATTTGACTGGAAGAAGGGTTTACAGCATCGTTGCAATTTATCATCCTTGCTTGTGAAATCCCTCCCCCATGTAAAAGATTTCTTTTGCATAAAAAATGAAATTGTAGATATTTTCTAGAGTAAACTCATAAAGTAACTCCTACCTAATTAATTGTACATCAAACATAAAAACAAGATGAAAATACATTGTGAAACAGCTTTGTTAAGGGGCAGGCATTATCAGCAGCAAAGCAAAATTTTCATCTGTAAAACAAATTGATGTCTTTCAAAAGATCCTTTATAATGTGTACACATCTTTCTATTCAGCCTTTAACAAACATAGCCGCAGAGTGAAAAGAGAATATTATGCACCAAAGTCAACATTTTAAGTAAATGCTTAATATCTATCAGCCAATTCCTAATATGCTCTGAATATATTTATTGATTTTTACTACTGAGGAAAGTATAAAGGAAAAAAAAAAATCCAGCACTGGTCATAAAATATCAATATTAGATACATTATTAATTATAAAACACTACATCATTAACTATAATAATCGTACAGACTAAGGGGGGAATTCAACATGCAGCGAAGTGAGCTCCGAAGCGTTCGGCTCACTTCGCAAATGGTATTATGTGCATGCTGATGTCCGCGTGCAGGAAATCAACATGTGCATAATACCATTTGCGAAGTGAGCCAAATGCTTCGGAGCTCACTTCGCTGTATGCTGAATTTCCCTAAATCTCTTCTGAACAGAATGTTTGTATAGCCCGCATCCATTTCATATTTTTAAAGCAACTATTTTAGTATTATAAAAATTGTACAAAATGCAATATCCATAAAAATTAAATAATTTAACATAACAGGGCGGGAAGAGAGAAGAGAATAAAAATATGGTATGTATAATTAAGGGAGTTCTAAAACATTGCTGTAAAATTACTATAAAATCAGATTAAGGCATCTTTCATACAATCTTGTTTGGCCCAATTTCGAATGTATCACTCTAGAAGTGTCATCTGCATTCTTGGCAAAAATGAAATTGCATCAAATTATGCAATATCTCATTATTTTCCAGACAATCTGTCAGATGTAATTTGACCACATTCAATAACAGTGTTAAAACATAATTTACTGTATAAAGCCAATTGTCTAGCATTAAACTAGTTAAAACAAAACAAGTAAGCAGCAAATGATCAGTTAAAAAGCCATCAACACAGTATCCAAAAAGCAAAGTAAAGTCAAGCAAAGCAATCAGCAACCAAGATTATAAAAAGCCAAATAACCATTGACTCCTCCCAAAAGTATGAACCCCCATAACCACTCCCTATTGGAACAACCATTCCAATTGGAAAGGGGCATATGCCTTTGGAGGTGTTTAGGACCTCTCTCTTTTAACTACTCCATTGCACAATGGGTAGGAGGAAATATATGACTTGGGGGGTAAATGTTAACCCCTGACCCAAAGTCAAAGCTCAGCATTTTGGGGGACATTCACTGACCCTCCCTTACCTTTCAACCCTCTGTTAGTGTTAGGATGGTGGCAATAAATAAATATATATTTTTGTGGCCCATATCCAAACATAAGAACCCCATCCCACTTAACCTAGCTTTGTTTGGAGGCCATAAAATCAAAAAAAATCTTGCATTTTCTCCTCCAGCCCCATACTTGCCGGTGGAATGAGGGTCCTGAGTTGGGGCAAATAAAAATTGCCTCCAAAACCTGTAAAATAAAAAGAAATAGTTGTTTTTTATTACCTGCTTATTGCCTTATCTTCTGGATCATTAGATAGACTGGGATATGCCCTTATTGTTAATGAGACCTTCAATCATCTCTTTGGCCACAAAGTAATCCAATGGGTGGGCATTCTTCTTTCCATTCAGAAAGAACCACATTTTAATCCACTGTGATCCAGAGATCTTAATCCATGCTGCCATTCCGCCACATGCTGCAAAAATCAACAAGGCTCATTCATTCTTGAGACTTCGTTTTTTACTTAGATTTGTACAGTCTTTGTTTATCCTTTACTTTTCTTCTCCATTTCATTCATAATTGATGTTTTAATAACAGATTTTGTGTTGAACCAGAATACAGTAATGACATTTTGCAACCACAGCTTAAAAAAAAAAACAATGAAGAAGTAAAGTTCGCCAAAGGTTTACAAATGTAATATTGTAACCTATGTATAAGCCTTGCTACACCAGTTTAGAGGTGATCCAGCCATTTTCCACTAATGATCTGTGTGTGACAATGTAGGCTGACATTGTTGTAATTATGGTCAGTCTTCTTCTTTGAGTCAGTGGTTTGGCACACACTGATTGTGTACTTCATAAACACTAGGGAAGACAGGCAATTGAAAAAGTGGGACCTCAGCTAAGTAAGGGACAAAGCACTGTATGTTAGAGTTTGCTTTGCCTCTAATTTTTACTAAACATTAGATCAAAGAAATGAAATAATAAGTATAGTTCAGCAATTCCGTGTTATCTAGTTAGAAGAAATACATAATAAACCACTCATTGGACCACATACTAATTATCTATGTTCATTCATTTAATTGTGCTGCTTAATAAGCACATGTGAAATACACAATTAAACTACTATCATCCATGCAGAATGGAGATTAAGGTGGTAAAGCATTGCCACAGCAGTCTTTTGAACCTGAAGACCTTCACAAACAAGCAAGCTGCACGGATAATCAGTAAGTGTCACTGTGTGCAGCTTTAGATTCCACCAGTCCAGTAGACACCTGAGGAAGAAGTCATAGGTTCTCAAACCTGTCCTCGGGCTTCATTGCATGTTTCTCTCAGAATTTTCCATCATCACTAAGAGTTCTGACAGATCTAAACTACTAATAGCATTAACAGTGAACTCTGGCATTGCTTTACTTATACTGACAACTTAGCTTAGCACTAAGTGTTTTTATGTAGGTTGGGGTTAAAAGGATAAATCTAACCCTAAACTCTGAGTAGTGTTTTTATTTCATTGTAAGACTGGGGCAAGCTCCCTGTGTGTTGTGAAAGTGTTACAGATTTAAATGCTTTGAATATTTGTCAAATCAGCACATTTACAATGACCTCCTTCTTACTGTATAGCATGCAGGTTCACAAAAGCAAATTCATGGAGACATATTAAATTGGTAAAAGCAGGGCTTTTTTTTGTGACGGTACGCACCGGTACGGCTTACCGGAAAATCTCTGACAGTCTCGCGAGAAGAAGTCTCTTACATGCGGAACGCGTCCGATTTTCTACCCTGTCCAGACTCCACGCTACTGTACCTCTGGCAGCTACCCTACCACCCTGCATGATTACCATTACCATCTTCTGGAATTGTTCGGTATGTAGTTCTTTTCTATTCTGAGCATTTGTTAAATCAATTACTTTTCTATTCGGCTATGAAAATGTATTTATATTCAGTATGAAATTAATTAATTAATTACACTTTAATGTTGGGGTTACAAAAAAATGCAGTTTCATTTTGAAATTAATTAATAATTAATTAATTTCAAACTGAAACTGCATTTCTTTGTAACCCCAACATTGAAGTGTAATTAATAATTAGAATTAGAATACAGCCTACGTAAATCAGTTAAAGAATACGAAAACCATAATTTGCAAGTGAAAAAAACGTTTATACAGTATTAGTCATTTTTTTTATTGTTCTTTTACAATCTGAAATAAATAGTTTTTGATTGAAATGAGCGTACAGACTATAGTACTGAATAATGAGAAATTAATTAATGTGTACCGGAAAATATTTTTTTTTTACAAAAAAAGCACTGGGTAAAGGGGTTTAGGCATTTCTTCAGTAAAACATGTGAATTAGCCAGTCCAAGAGAGAAGGAACTGTATTCAAATGCTGCCATATTTTACATGAATAAAAATGACACCCGTCCACTACTGACACACACTACCCTTGTCTCAGTAGATCTGCTTATGAATATCTGGCCTTTGTTAGTTTTGGAAAGATGCTACAGATGTAACTTTCACTAAAAAGCAATCAGCTAAATGATAGAGAGACTAACTGAGCTAGTAGGGAGACAAGACATTCCAGAAGGAAAAGGACCATCTGGCAAATTTAGCATGTATAGTATGCATTATTACATGGTATTAAGGTACTATAAGTAAATGCATTTCTTCAAGCGTGATCTTCATTTTAACATGTAGCTATAGTATGAAGTGCATGCTCTGGGATAATAACAAGATCTTCAACAAAACACCAGCACCATTTGAGCAATTTATTGTTTCCCCCAATCCTATTTTAATGCTAACTCATACATTTTGGGGGACTTGTAATTCTGGGGGTTATTCACTAAAGACCGAACTGTTGCGTATACATGCGAATTCGCCAGATAAAGACAATCACAATAGGCTACTACTGTCGCAGTCACATTTTTATAATTAGAATATTGTCACAGTCGCGACTTTATTATGGGAAAATTGTCACGACTTTAAAATTGGGAAATTGTAGCAGATTTGGTATGGGAATCCGCTGTTTGCGAATTCGACAATTGAATTCGCACCTTAGTGAATAACCCCCTCTGGGTTTAAAGATTATTAGTTACTACTGGAAAAGAATGTTTTCTTTAATATTTAATATTTTTATTTTTAATGTATGTATTCTAATGTGTGTCTGTTTTCTCTGTACTCTTGCAGTCCAAAATAAAAGCAGTAGTTTTATTTTTAATACTAGAAAGTTCAATGGGGGAAGGCTGCTCTGATCCTGTGCATAGTTAAAGCATACCAGCAAAATGGTGTAAGAAGTGGGTGCTCAGGAGGAGGATTTTCCCGGCTCCTAAAGCATTACACAAAGAGCAGAGGGTCTCCGGCACTCCAAGTAGATAAGACAAAAAATCTTTTATTAGTAGCGATTAAACGTCCATGTACAATTAATAAAACAAGAGGTAGGTGGAACCTATGCGTTTCAAGCCGCAGCGCTTAATCATGGTGTAAAACAAAAATGAAACAGAGGCTGATTTATAGTCAGGATCGTGGGAGTGGTGAAACACGCATATAAAATAACATGATGTTAACGAATGAATAAACAAGTGATAATAAAGTAAGAGAAGATTGTAAATAAGTTACTCACTGAAAGCAGGCATCATGGAGTGAAACCGAAGAGGATATGAAGCTGTAATACTGTTCCGGCGAGGAGAGTAAATATTTAATTAGGGAGGAAGGTATAGTTATGCCGGAGTTTGAAAAAACTTTATTAGTTAGAGACAGAAGCGCCGTTGAAGGTACTGGAGGTATAGGTTGCCTGAAGTATGAATTTAATAAGTAAGTGAGTAGCTAGTATATAATAACAAAAAATCAATTGGAATGCGGGGTTCACCACTCACTGACAATAATGATGAATACACAGACCAATGTAAAAACTAACAGGCGTATACAGCATGGTTACAAAATGTAAACAGTGAATGACAGCTTGACACAGATAAAAGTAAGAGGGCAAAAAAACAATGATAAATGTAAGGGCTGTTACAACATATCAATGATCATTAGGGATATAGTGTTTAAAGGGAAAATGTAGTCAGAAAACGCATAGGTGCCACCTACCTCTTGTTTTATTAATTATACATGGACTTTTAATCGCTACTAATAAAAGATTTTTTGTCTTATCTACTTGGAGTGCCGGAGACCCTCTGCTCTTTATTTTTAATACTGTTCATCCTAGGAAAACAATCTAAATGGTTTTGATGAATCACAGCTCCCTGCACTCCCTATTGGTCAAAGGTGAATGATCAAATACTTAGGGAGGAATTCACCATTCAGCGATGTGAGCTCCGAAGCCTTTGGCTCACTTTGCAAATGGTATTATGCGCATGTTGATGTCCTGCGTGCAGACATCAGCATGCGCATTAAAGGGATTCCCCTCTTGGCGAGACCAAAAGAGTTGCCTCGCCGAGATGGGAATCACTTTAATGTGCATGCTGATGTCCGCGCGCAGGACAACAGCATGCGCATAGAACCATTTGTGAAGTGAGCCGAAGGCTTCTGAGCTCACTTCGCTGAATGGTGAATTCCCCCCTTAGATGTTCCTTCAGAACAATCCCCCAGAAAGTTTACAGTCTGTCCCTATAAGGGCAGGTAGTGTATGCATGTATGTTTGTATGTATGTAGAATTTTATTTATAAAGCATCACAAATGTATGCAGCACTGTACAATTCAGCAGTACATATATAATACAGACATGGGAAAAGTGCATTATACAATAGAAGTATTATATCACAAGGATATATCACTTTAAGTGCCAGGTTGTGGTTAAAACAAGAGGTTGGAGGTTCCTGCTCCATAGAGCTTAAAATTAGTGATGAGTGATGATGACAATAATCAGCATCGGATAAATTAACGATTTTTGAAATCATCGAGACGATAATCGTTATTCGATAACGATAATCGCCAATAACCATTAAAGTCTATGGGAGAGGAAAATCGGCTTCATTTTTACACCCAAACAGGTGTGCTGAAGCTGGAATTAACATTCAAAATAGTAAACTGGATATGTGCTACATCTTAGGCAAGACAATTAGGCTACAAGAGTCACAGAAAACAATTCACAGAAACGATGAGGACAGTTATACCTTCGTTATAATCAGGCACAATCCAGAACAAGCCTAAAACTGTAGGCTTCAATCTAAAGTTAACTGTAGATTAGGGTGACAAAAACTCACACCAGTTTAAAAAGAAAGGGACGTAGGAGAAATGTAACTGCTGCTTTGTTGTCATGTTGGAGGGCAATTAAATATTCTGATCCTCT